>CM060709.1:60341741-60501741 GCA_030686995.1 Artemisia argyi
ACTGATAATGACTAATCCAACAAAACTTGTGTCTAATTTGTCACACATATTCGGGGTTTTGGTCACTCTTTTTCGATGGAAAAGGCCACGAACTCAACAATGTGACCATATGCCACCTACGGTGGCGGGACCTATGGTGACACACAACGAAAAAAACGTGTGTGAGTATATGCATATCGTCACACATTTTTGGCGTGACCAATACAACTTTTTGTACTAGTGTTGTTACGTTTGTGTGTGGACACCTATAACATCTCGAATCTTCATCTACGTCGAGAGTTCTTCTCTTGCAATTTGGGAAGAGGCATTGACTTTAACTTCTCGAATCTTCATCTACGTCGAGAGTTCTTCTCTTACACTTTGCGGAAGAGGAAATCACTTACAAACATATACCGACATGTTATAGTGATCAAAGATAAAAGAAAAATAAAACAGAAAGTTTTTGTGTGTGTGGAAGCTTATTTTCTGAAAGGAAACAGTTCAGTATTTATAGACGTCTGGAAGGAGGTGACGGTCCTTTAAATAGGCGACGGTACTTTATCACTAATGGACCGTCGCCACTTTAAGGGACCGTCCCGACAAGATGCTCCCATTTTGTCCTGACATGGTGAAAACTTATCTCGTGCAAACTCAACTATTTTGGGGGGAAATATAGGTGTTACAAAATTTGAATTTTAATATGAATATATTTTTTTAATAAAACATTTCTTTAAAAAATACAAAAATAATTTTGTGAAAATCCTTACAAAGTTTGGTTGAAGATTTGTGCAAAGGATGAACAAGTAACTCAAGAACTAGCTATAAAAACCCAACAATGAACACTCTTACTAAGCACCAAGTAAATAAGCACCCAAATAAGCTATAAATAAGCAAAGACCACATATTTTAAACCCTTTTCTACCCTTGATCTGCTAAAAATAATAAAGAGGATAGAGTGGTGTTTTTGTTTTAGTTTGTAATAAAATTGGAAGTGTAGACTAAGTGTTTATATACAGAAAATGTATTTGTGCTAACTTAAAATATCTTGAAGACATAGAAACATAGAAATTAAATGAAAGATGGGGAAGAGTATGGAAGGGACGTGGGTTTGAGTTAGAAGTCAAGAATTGGTGGATTTGGTTTTTCAATTTACCATAGAAAAATCTTGCAAGTTGTTAAAAAGTTTTATAGTTTAAATAAAGTAGTAAGGATTTTTAATGTGTTTTGTACAATTTTCAAAGGTTGGCAGAGTTTTATAGAGAAAAAAAAAGAAAGTGAGTAAATTTTGATAGTGTAGGGGTATTTAGGGTATTGGTAAAGGTGGTGTGATTATTGGGTAAGTATTACATGTTTGAAAGTCTTGAAACGCGAAAAATGCAATACCGGGTAACGTAAGAATCCAAAAATTATAAAAATGTTATAACTTGTCAAAATAACTAATTTTAATATTTTAGATGAGACACGAGCTTATCGAAGTGTTTAAAAACTGTATAAAAAAAAAAAAAAAAAAAAAAAAAAAAAAAAAAAAAAAAAAAAAACTCGTAAACGCATAAAACATAAAATATGCAATGTTGCTTAAAAATAGAAAAGTGAAATGTGACTTTTAAATTATGATTGTAAGGAAACCAAAATACATAAAATGTGTAGACTGAGCATAGTCTAGTGTCGGTTTAAGTTAAATGTACGTTTAACTACATACGCACGTGAACCCAGATGGTTACTTGTAAAAATAAATTTACTTAAAATAAAATAATAAGTAAAAGTAGATAATTAAATAATGACCTCAAATAGGGGTGTAATCGAGTCAAGCCGAGCTCGAGCTTGACAGGGCTTGAGCTTGGCTTGAAATGTATAAGGTGGGCTTGAGCTTGGCTTGATAGCTTGACAAGCTTTAATTAACCAGGCTTGAGCTCGGCTCGTGTAAGGCTCGAGTAGGCTTGAGCTCGGCTCGAAAAGCTTGAATTTACATATAAACATTAAATTTGATAGCCAAATTCTTCAATAAATTCAAAAAAAAAAAAAAAAAAAAAATATGCGATGACCTTGATAGGAAAGAATTTATACAAAAAATTTTGGAGAATTAGGGTTTAAACGATTCTCCTACAAGTATATAATTATTATACTAATATTCACGTTAGTTTTAAGTTGTTTATATAAATATGTGTTCTAAAAATATATATGTTCTTGAAAGCTTGAAAAGCTCGATAAAAGCTCGAGCTCGAGCTATTAAAAGCTTGAGCTCAGCTCGTTATGTGTTTCGAGCTTGTTTATTAGGCTCGAGCTCGGGCTTGAGCTCGATAAAAGCTCGAATCGATCGAGTCAAGCTCAAGCTCGAGCTCGAGTTGCTTGATAAAAGCTTGGCTTGATTGCACCCCTAACCTCAAATATGGATGGTTGATGTCATATATGGACCCACCTAAAATGATAATATAACAAAAAGTAAGAGCATCCATAATGCAAAAAGTCTTTAATGACTTTTTGCATTTAATGCATATCACACTTAATGTATAAGACTTTGAGCAAAAACTTATAGTTTAACAAGTCTTTTCTAAAAGCTTTCATTGCAATGCTAAACAACTCTCTTAAATGACTTGTTAGAATAGTAAAAAGCTGTTGGAGGTTTATGCGTTGCGGATGCTCTAAGTAAGGTGGATGAGTTTAGCATATGGACAAATGTTTTGTATTCATCCCCACTTGTGGGACCCACACAAACATACCAACTACAATTTTTGGCATCATTCCCAAATCCTAACCCTACCTCGTCAAACCAAACGCACCCTAAATGTTATCAGTTATGAGACTTTTACGAAGATATAGACTCAATCTTCTTCATATGTGTTATCAGTGGAATCATTTCACTCCTTGGAACACAATCAAGAAGGTCAACCTCAGCTTGTTGTATCATTGGCAAAATGGAGGATTTTAAATAAACTGCATGATAGGAATGAGACTTTATATTAACGAGTAAATATTGTGCTAGATACCTTACTTACGAACCCATAAAACATCATAATAATGTATATTCTAAGCCTGTTTCATTCAGGTACTTATTGATAACATTAAAGACTTTGCTCCTATAATAACACACCAACCGTGGGTTTGGTTTGTCAAAACTACTCAGAATTATTTAGACATCCGCGTGAAATGTACTTTAGCGCAAAAGATAAGGGCGAGATGGTTTCTATGATCTATATGTGGCCACCTAAGCAAGTTTATATTTTATCCCAGCAGTGTTTGTATTTAGTCATATACATGTTTATGCTTGATTCCTGTTTATTTAATAAACGAGTATTGTGCATGCTAAACGGTCATATAACATCACACCCCTAAGGTAAGATATAAACAACTTATTCTGATTTGCAAGTAGACATGGTTGTACTTACATATGGTAGCCGTATTTCGGGTCTAGATGATCTTGGAGTTTAGGGAATGGCTATACCTACTAGGAAACTTGATATGTATGTTGTTGTTGCTGGTATTAATCCTCGAAGGGTATGCTCTTTCAATATTGTAACATTCTTTTCATTTCCAAAACAGAAATATTTCAACATGGGAAATCTTTATCTAATACTAGCTTTGTGTTTATGTTCTTTCGTACCCACTATGCTCGATGCTTCCTCTGATGGGTTATTGAAAATCAACATCAAGAAAAGACCTTTGTATATCAATAGCATTAAAGCTGCTAGGAAAGAAGAAAAATATGGAAAAGATCTATTGAACACAATACATGGACTGCATGAATCTGATGCGTGCTTAGTCCCTCTAACCAACTACTTGGATGCTCAATACTATGGAGAGATCGGTATTGGTACTCCAAATGCATATTTTTGCAAGTCATATCTTATTTACATATACGAAACTTCATGGCGGTTTCTTTTGCTTAATTTGCTTATGCGTAGATTTCTTGCTACTTCCATAGCCGATTTAAGGCTTACGGTGTATTCTCAAGTTTTAAATTTGGGTAGAAAGTGAGAGGAAGTGAAGAAAACAAAAATAAGGTTTTTTTATTTTTTTATTTTTTTTTATTTTTTTTTTTAATGAAAGTGAAAGGAAAGTGTGAAAAAGGAGGGGAAGTCGTGGGTTTATGTGCCAAAACCTTCATCCCATTTATGGGATGAAAGTGAGGAGAATAAAAGGGATACATTTGTTATTATGTAATTGCCCTTTATTTACTTTAACTTGAGCCTCAACTAAATTTATGATCGAGGACATAATTGTCAAATAATATTTTTGTCATCACTTTCCTTCTTAATCTTACAACTCAAGAACACTAACAAATTTTTAACAACATTTCTTTTTCTTTCCTCACCACTTTCTATACTTCATTTTACTTTCCTCTTCCTCTAAATTAAAAGTGGAGAACAGAATGTTACTAAACGGGTAAACTACCGTATTACTGTGTGTTCTTAAGTTTTGTTATTAAAGAAAAGTAAATAAATGTAAAGTAAACACTTTTCCCCCAAAATTGGAAGGAAACACTTTACTTTAATAATCAACAAAACCACACTACCTTTCATTCTATTTCCTTTTCTTTTCCTCCTTAAGTGCTACTCAAGAACACAAATTCTTATGTTTTGTTTTCATTTTCTTCTTTAACTTTAACTCGAGAACACATACAATTCCATTCCCTTGGAATTTTTATATGTGGAAAAGCCTAATTTGCTCACTTAAAAATTGGAGCAGGAAGGCGTCTAAGATCTCATGCTGCCTGCTAGATGGTAACAAGTGCGAAAAAAGGTTCTTACCAATAAGTTTTATTCAGCATCATCTATATTTTGACTTTTTCGACCTAATGTCCACGCAGCAACGCGCGGGCATCCAAATCCTCGTTTTAACTAACAATGGATAATCCACATCCAATATGGTATCATCGTATCAAAGAAGTGGTTGAGATATGTTAATTGAATTCAAGAAAGTTGATGGTGCAAAAATAAGAAAATGGTAGGTATAAATCACATCATTTTTAATAATACACTTTGTTATTATGTGAGTTATAAGGCTGAACACAATGGCGATCTAGGGCGACCCTGCCGCATCAGCTTTCTCTCTCCGGCGATCTGACGATGACTAAGTCGCCAAAGTGGCGACCAAGTTATTTTTTTTAAAATTCAAATATTTTAAACCACAAATTTAAACTTCATTAATAATAAAAACATTACATAAATTATTCAAATAACATAGGAACTAAAATACAATACGATACGCAATACATAAACATAGTTTAACCTGAATGCTCCTAGCATGCAGAATCATACTCTGAAGACTCCACAGACCCAAATTCTAACCTGTACGCCGCCGTTTCTTCTTCTTCTTTCCTGACGCTCGCCTCACACTCTTGTTAAATCCTTGCTTGTTCTGCTTCAACTTCTCTCAAAGCCTCTTCGCCACACATAATTTCATAATGTTGTCTCTCAGTTAAGCCATGCTCATCAACTGCCTCGTCTTCATACCCCGTAAACTGATAATGTTGTTGCTTAATAAATCCATGCGCATCAGCTGAAGTTGATGCATCTAGCCCAAGCTGATTCAACTATTGTGATACCGAACCAACAATCTTGTTTTCTTCATAACTCCAACGGATTTTGTTGCTGATATTATCTTGTATATGTGAAACACACGTTCACAATGTTTCATTCATGGCGTCATCTTTCCTGCCTTCATCGCTAAAAAATGTGTCGATTACAGCTTGTCTTTCTGGCGAAATGTCTTTGCATTTCGCGTACCGTTGTCTCAAACGTTGTTTCTTTGCCTTTGCGAGCTCAAACAGCTTGATAACTTCAACAATAGCCTTTTGTCGAACCACATCGTGTTGATCACATTGTTTTTTAATATAAGCTTGCATTTCTTCGACGAAATGGGGGAGACGACAAGCCATAATTTTGTGTTATAATGATTAATAGTTGAGAGAACTGTTGTTTGAATTGTGTTGAGAGATTTGTTGAATGAATTTGTGAATGAAATGAGGAAATAAGTGGGGTATTTATAATGTTGTAAAAGTGGTAAAGTTTATTTTTATTTAAATACTAAAAGGTTGTTATTTTGTTTTTTGTGTCTTTCAAATCGGTCGAGATAGCGACCAAGTCCTACAATTTTTTGTCCAACGGCCGATCGCGACCAACTTGCCACAATGGTGCAACCTTAGTCGACCGACCGGTCGGCCATGCCCATTGTGTTCAGCCTAATTTGGTGCGATGTACATTAAGAACGCAATGTTTAGTATAGAATGATGTAGGAAATGTTGTCACCAAAAAGATTATTTATTTAAATTTAAAGTTTAAGCCATGATTTTATAATATTTTAGTTTAAATGCATGCCGCTTTTGAAATAGTCTGGTAATTGCAAATGTCGCAATAATGGACGAACAAACCTACGGTTTCATTCGATTAATTAACATGTCAAGTCTTGTTCAAAACAAGTCTGTTCAAAAGAAGCATGTCAATTAACTTGGCCTATTATAGGCCCAAATAAATGGCCAATATCGTTGACTAGATGGCTTTAGTCCCATTTTCTTAATGCCCAACAGTTTTCTTGCATTGTTGATTTTTTTTAGAAAGGCTTCTTGCATTGTTGATTGTTCATTTGTTCCTACATGATGGTGTAATTAAATACCTAGTTGTATTTGCATTGTTGATTGTTCCTACATATGATGGTGTAATTAAATACCTCGTTGTATTTGCAATTTGGCACTATTAAAAGATGTGGGTGTACGTAGAAAGTAAAATGAAGATAAGGATTATGGATGTGTTTGGCGCGATGTTTATTAGAGCTTATAGAAGCTTGAACTTTTAAAATAAGTTTTGTTTTTTCATACAAGCTTATTAAAGCTTTTATAAATTATAAGCCTCCATAAGCCCAAACCAGTTTAAACGATCTTATGTGGGCTTATAGTTAGTCAAATTATTTAGATACCCTTCAAAATATAGTTAATTATCATGCAAAAGTTGAAAACATACCTGAATTTAATTTTATGTATTTTTATGTGATTTTACTTTAATAAACTTCAAATCCAACTAATTTGCCAAACAATTTGATAAAAATATAAGCTGCGGTTATCAAATTACTTAGATACCTTTCAAAATATAGTGGATTATCACGTAAAAGCTGAAAGTATATCTAATTTAATCAAATGTATTTTTATGTGGTTTTACATTAATAAGCTTCAACTCTAACTAATTTTCAAACAACTTTATAAAAATATAGCTTATAATATAAGCTCCAACTCCAACTCAAGCTTCAGCCACATCTCTAGCTGTAGCTCCAGCTTTAGCTCCCGTCTCAGCTCTAGCACATCTTGCCATCCATACCCTAGTTATTATAAGTAGAGTTTTTAAAATTCTAGCTTTATATATTGAACATAGTAAGGTCTCAAATTCCTTGGGATTCAAGTTTTTTCAAGTTTTTAAAGATGCCATTACTATCATTCGTGGTTACTAGATCCTAAAATTGTTTGTATTTATAAGCAACAAACCTAGATGCTACGAATGCTGAAAAACTCGTTAAACTTTGAAGAATTGAACTCGACACCACAACCTGTTAACCTCGACTAAAAGTAAAGAACACACAAGAATTGTTTAACTCAAGATTTTATTAAACCATGCAAAGAATGATGTACAATGACCCCTGCCCCTCACCTCTTTTTGTAGAGACCCGGGGGGGGGGGGGGGGGGGGGGGGTAAGAAAAAGACACCTAAAAAGAGTTGGTGATCGGCTACTACAAGGAGAAAAATATACCACTCATCGGGTGTATATTTTTCTCCTCGTAATAGTCGATCACCAACTCTTTGTAGGTGTCGTTTTCTTCTCCCTCGTCTCTATAAAAAGAGGTGAGGGGAGGGGTCATTGTTCATCATTCTTTTCATGGTTTAAAAAAACGTTCAGTTAACCATTCTTGTGTCTTCCTTACTTTTAGTCGAGGTTAACAGGTTGTGGTGTCGAGTTTAATTCTTCAAAGTTTATCGAGTTATTCCGCATTCGTAGCATCCAGGTTTTTTGGTTGATTACCAACATGTTTACGAATGATTGAGTGTGCAAGAATGATGGATGGGAACTACCTCCCATTCATTGTTGTATGCTTGTGACAACGCTTACTGGTTGAAGGATCATGAGCGAAAGAAGGAAAGCTACGAGTCATAAGGTATCCATTAAAATGAGACCGTGACAAGAAGGCTAAGTGATCGTGAAGCAACTACATACTCAACGCTAATTAGATTGTGTAAAATGAGCGACCATGAAAAAAAAACAAATAATGTGAAGAACTTAGTACTCATATATAGTAACGGGTCTTTAATCTAGTGATAAATGAGTTTATTAAAGTGGTATACGGGTGTATATGAGTTTTTTTTTTTTTTTTTTTTTTTTTTTTTTTTTTTTTTTAGAATGGTGATTTTATTAAAAAGAAGAAAACTAGCAAGAAGCTAGAAATTACAACGAAATAAGTTTAGGTTTCTTTATCCAAGAGTCCCAATCAATCTTGGATTTACAACGATTCGATATCCAAAGAAAAGACATTTGAATTATGTCATCAAAAATAAGGTCTCTTCTCGGCGGCCGACTTGAACCGAATAAATACTGATTTCTGAATTTCCAAATTAGCCACCTAGAGACATAACAAATGCCTTCCAACACCTTCTTCTTACTCTTGGCTATGTGGACGTAAGACAACCAAAACAACCATTTAGCATACGAATTGAAAGAGGTGTTATCGAGCTCCCACCATCGTGATACTTTGATCATAATCTGATGAGCTAAAGAGCATGAGAAAAAAGTATGCGTTGTAGTTTCAACAGCTTCGCTGCAAATGGGGCATAAGATCAAAGATATCTCCAAGCCATAAGAAGAAAGCTTGAACCGAGTAGGTAATCTATCCATGCTAATTTTCCACGAAAGATTGAAATGAGTTGGAGCATCCAACTTTGGCAAAAGAATATCATCAATATAATTACGGACCGATCTAACTGTGAAATCACCCAAACCATTAAGAGACCAGGACCAATGATCTTGCATTTGAGGAAGAATGACATCAGAAGTAATAGAAATTAAGTTCTTGTATTGGTCATCCTCAGCTTCACTTCTTGGAGAGCGACGAAAAGGAAAAGCTAGAAAGGCATGGCTCAATTTGTCAGCCACATTAATGCCTTTATCTATCTCCAAAGCGAAAAGCCTTGGGTGAGACGTTTTTAGAACTGAATCACCTAACCAATTGTCTTACCAAAAGAGTGTGTTTTCGCCATTCCCTAACTTTCTTTTGATAAAAGAAAAACAATCGATGCCTTTAGATTTTAGCAATGAAAGGGTGTATGTGAGTATGTCGTTACAAAAATACATGGGTGTAGGGGAACAAATACACAATGACAGTGTTGAATATAGGAAAAATATTGAGAAACCTAAAAGACATGAATAATTTTACTTACGTGTCATTAATTTGTTAGATTGTGCAAAATTGGGTTTGATTGATACAATAAATGAATTGTTGTCATACATATTTAGACACAAAATTAACTATAACTTTTAAGCGTGCCAATTATTTCTCACGATAATAATGTCACGTTGACCAGCTGGTAGCAAACAGCATGTCACAATGCATGCACCTGCTAGATGCCTATTATGCTCATCTAGGTCAAAGAAATAAAGAAAAATTCATCAATGAATAATCTTAACTAATTCATTATTTTACACACCTAAATTCCACACTATCACCATGCATCACATGATAAACACCACAATCATGCATGCATACAACAATTGGTACTCTATGCATTCTTAAAGTTAAGGAGGATAAATGAGCCAACTATTATAGAATCCTCATAAAATTGTTAGTTATTCCTTCACTTTACGACTTTTGTGCCGCGACCATATTAACTTTTTCAGACAGCTTTCTTATTGAGAATACCTAACACATGATCGGTTAAAGTTTTATGAGAAAAAGGTCGTCCTTTATCATTAATTTTCTATGCAGACAAAGTAACATCTTCATGGTGCATCCAGTGTTTTCTCGAATAATTGGTTTGTATCTCATGTAAAAGTTGTGGGACGCCATCCGCAAGGGTGTAGCTCATTCTTCATATGTATGCCATCGAAAATAACTAGAGGAGTTATATACAAAGAGTGTAAAAGTAATTTATAGCTTATTTCAAGAATACATTGCCAAATCATATACCTTATAATATTAAAGAGTATATTCTAATTCTAAGCATATATAAGAAAATCAATCTAATGCATAACTTAATCATGTACTATACACAATATAAGAAACTTATAATTACAAACCCTCTATTAGTATACACCTATAAGCATTGAAGCATTACTTTTGGCTCGAATACAAACACAATATGTATCATAATTAAATGGGCAATTTTTACTACTTTTTCTATACCTAACATATGATTAACACACACTAGTACTACGTACTAGAAGAACACTGTGCCATTGTCCTCATTGTCGTCATCGACAAATTCCATTGGGGATGGGATGCCAAAATCGAAACCAAACTCAGAAAATAAACCAGATTCATGATCTTGACTCTTGGTGTTTGAGCATACATTCGTTTGGTTTGTAGATTCCTCCATGCTGGTGTTATGATCAGACAGTTGTGGCAAATCTGGATAGTGGTAGGGGAGGTGGAGCGGTGGACTTTGGTGGGAGGAGTTAGTAGTGATTTGATGGTAGCAACCACACGAGGGTGGTTGGCTATTAGTCGTGTGAAAAGGATATGTGCCTTTACTTGATGAAGTAACATGGTTTATATTGTTTTGTGAGATTATTTGGTTGCTATTCTCTCCTTTTGCTTTGTAAAACACTCTACATAACACCCAATCTTCCTGTCAAATAAAAGTTAACCAAACAGAAGTAAAAAAGGATTGTTAGATTCATTCGTTTGACGAGAATTCTTATACATAATCTATGAAAATAAACACACTTTTGAACATGTTGTACTAATTAGGGCGAGTCATATATATAGTGTATTGTGAATGCACACAAAAATGGAGCCGGATAACCCATAAAGCGTGCCAGAATTTACAAACTGTGAATTTCAAACATCTTTATTAACTAAAATAGTTTTAAGGGTGTAGATAGATAAATTATAAAGGATTGATGCAAACCTTAGGAGGAATATGAGGATTCTCTAGGCGAAATTCGTGCATGATCCAACCAGTTTTAATTCCATTCGGAGCTCGGTCTTTGTAAAAGACTAAAGTCTTTCTCATCCCTACAAGGGTACCAGTTTTTGGATCCAAAACTGTTTTATCTTTCCCGGTAGCTTTCCAATATCCAGTTTTTGTGGCCCTATTAGTTCGATATCCAGTCGCATACTTGCGATCACGAAAGCTGAAGAAATACCACTCACTTGAATTGAGTTTTGCCACCTCTTTAATTGAATCACAAAGAAAAGATAAGAACGTATCCAAGAAGAAACTATATGGAAATTCAAATATAGCTTTCAATAGGGTTTATGCTCAACTTAAAAGTAAGATAAATTAATGCTTAAGTTGACATAAACACATTTGAGGGATGATCAATGCAAGCATTTCCAGTTTTGCTTGTGATGAATCCAAATCAAAGACTAAAAATGTGATGCAGTTTGGTTCAAAGTCTATGTCAGACTATAACTATTATTAATTAGTAGTACATATACATACTTGTGCATGTATGTATACGGTATACGTAATCATTTTCAGATAAGAAGCTAAAAATTTATGACAAACGTGACAAAGAAACTAATTTACGCCGTATAACTTAGCATTATTGAGCTGATATTTTTGTCGATCAGAAGATATGAAAAAGTTTTAAAGTCACAATCTTCAGCTTCTTATTGGATCTTAAGCATAAAAAGACATGAATTGTTGATCGAAACCTAAAGACCATGATTTATATAAATGTAAATATAAAAACATGTATGCATGTTCATGATGTATGTATGTATGTATATTCCAATAGTTGATTGAGAGGGATGGAGAAGGCTAAATAACAAGATTTCTTGATTGCAATTTGCATGTTAATTGAAAAGGTGATTTAGCTCAGAAAGTATCATCAATAAACTGAGCGCGTATTCTTTCTTCTGTATATCTTGTAAGAACATATCATGCTGAGTTATAAAGGTAAACAAACACAGACTCGGATCTTTAAAGATATGACGATATTGATGCTAGTGCTTGAAACACTTGAGGCAAGTTTTGCTTATTAAAAAGGTTCGATTTTTCTGATTCTCTAATCTTTTTTTATGCTTAGAAATAGATAGTACTAACTATGCCATGTGACTTTCAAGATTATATGATTGCTAATTTAGTTGTCCTCTTGAATTGTGTACCAAAATGATCCGTGCGTGTCTACTAAAAACCAATTGAGACAAAACATGCACTTGTCGAGAGAGAAATGATGAAGAAGAAGGACATAACAAGAAGAAATAATAATAAACATGATCGATTAGAGATATACCAGGAAGCTGCCATGGCTCACATATATGAAGATCAATCTCCACAAGAGTGCCCTTGAGAATGTCTTCATTAGCTATCTTCTTGTATAGATAGTGGCAAACCAACTCTTCATCACTTGGGTAGAATCTAAACCCTGGTGGCAACTTTGCTCCTATATCACTCAAACCCATCTTGATCAAGACTCTTTCCCAAGCAAGAATCAACTATTGGTCACAGTCCAATATAATATTGTGCCTGAAAAAGCTATATCATATCATATATATATCAAGATTTGTTTATTCAAACAAGCAATAAGAAATTGGTGGAGATGGAATATAGCTATGGTCCAATCCAAAGCTTTATAACTATTGTTGCTTATGTGGATTTATATTGTATAATATTGAAGAAAGATTTGTGAATTGTATATATATATATAGAGGTCGAGAAAGAGATGAAATTTGAAAGGGACCTTGCCACCTATAATTCCTTAGCAATAATTAATAGAATTATTCTAACTGTTTATGATTATGCTTCCAAATGAGTATTATTGTAGGGAACTCTCCAAGAAAATCCAAAGTAACAAGAAATCCTCTCATTATTTGTTACTTCATTTCTTCGAAAATATACCTTTTGTTAAAACGTGGCTTGCAATTTTTTGAGCTATGATCCGCATTTTGGGAGCACACAACCAATAGTAACACTTTTAAAATCGAGTATATAACGTGTACGACTTTGCGACCAAATGTATACATTGATAAGTTATTTTGTAATAGTTTTAGTTTTGGTTCCATCCTTGTTTTGGTTATAAACCTTAATATCTGGAGGTAGCGTTCCATTAACATACACTTTAAGACAACGTTATACAAAAGAGGTTTAAATTTTTGCATGTGAACATATATATTCCAATCAGATCTAATGAACCAAGTAATTAAATTCCTTGCTCTCGTACAATTATTTTATTTGTTTCTTACCTTTTTTTCTGACACCTTTTAGATACGTTTTATACGAGTAATAAACATTGCAGATCCAACACGTTATGAAAAATGGATTGTTGATTGGAGTGGCCGGGGTTATATAGAGTGTTTAATTTACCAAAACCAGGTGGTGGTGATAGATAGGAATTAATCAATCGGTTTTATTACTTTTAGAACATTTAGACCGTTGGAACCAACATTCTTTTCTAATTTAAATGATTAACGACTTGTATTGAGATCGACATGTACGTGTAGCCCATTGTAATGCCATTATTTCACTGCTAAGTTGATAAATTACTTGGTTATCGAAATCCAACAAATATAAAGAATTTGGTGTAAGTTTCACGTAACAAAAAATCTAACTAATATTATAATTTCGAGTTAAGTTTTGCATAAGATTTTTAATCCACAACTAACGTTCGTCACTTAATAGGGTATACGGACAAGAATCGATCACTGTTCATATTATCCTAATAAGTCCAGCTAGACTTTCCGTGGCCAAACTAAGAGTGTGTCACTTGTATGCCTTATAATTGGCATGAACGCATTCCTTTAATGACCTTAGTTTTGTTTACTAGTTATATTTATAACCATGACATATAGGATCCCTGATTCATTTAGTCCATGAAAGTTATGCAAAATTAAATCAAGCAAATTTCAAATCTTCCGGTCCCCGTGTTTGACAAAATCGTATTGACGACGTGTAACGACAATGCAGCTTTACACCTAATGTTTCATAAGACATCCAATCCAAGTGAAGAACAACTAAATTAAAATACTATACTTGAGGTTTCAAAAAGGATATACATCTAATTTCTAATCATTTAATTAGTCGGTACAATACATATACATGCATCAACTTTGTGACTCGGTTCTTTCCATGTGCATTTTATACATGCTTAGGGCAGCAGAAGTAGAGGCGTGTCACATTATTAAACCAATATTTTCCATTAAAAGAAGCAATCTTCATGATCTTATGTGTGGCATTCTATACAAGCCAAATCATGATTATACTTCAATAGTTCAATCTATAATAAATCCAAAAGCCATAAGTTTTAGATAATTTCTTCATAGCATCAATCTAGCTAACTGTATTAAGATATGATGTTATCATCTAACTGAATAGCAATTAAATGCACATTTTGGATATAGTTTTCAAATTCTTTAGTTTATGTAATCTTTTCTACATTCTAAACCAGCTTGTGATTTCTTGTTGGCAATGAATTAAAAGCGTCTAAGTTCTTATGAAAAGAAAAAATAAAAAAAATGCTACAACTCTCTAACATTATTTTGAGTATTATAATTTAGGGAAAATATTTTAAAAAAATATCATACTTGACACCATTTGTATTATTTTATTTTTTTATTTTTTTATTTTTTATTTATTTTTTTTTTGTAGCGAACAAATTTTTTTACTTATAGAGTTACTTTTCTTTCAAACTCATCTTTCTTTAAGGTACTTTGTAACATTTTTTCCATTCGAAAAAAAATCCTATTAGCTGAAAGTGGCAAAAATGTAGCAAAATACCTTAAAAGGGCGAATTTAAAAGAAAAGTACTAGTATAAGCAAAAAAAATTGTTCGCTACCTATAAAAACAAATGATGGCAAATATGATACATTTTTAAAACATTTGCCCTTTAATTACGTTAAACAATTACTCGAGCATAGCGACGATAATGTAATATGTTTGTGCAACTTTTATATACATATATGGGTGTAGAGTAAGTGATAGTGAAAAAAGTTAGTAGAATAAATTGTAATTAAGTATTTAATAAAATTGCATTATCTTTTATAAATAAAGATAATTTAGTCTAACAATACTAGACAATTATTAAGTTTTTAAGTTTTAAGCAAATGTGTTTTGTCTAATTTATATGTAACTAAACGAATATCCGCGTAAAGCGACTGTGTATAACGGCAAATAATTATACTTTTGAAATCGTGGTTTGGGTTTTACCCTTAATGCAAAACTTACAAAATCAATTTGTAGTCATTGCGAGAAAAAGAGTCTATAGGTTAAAAATAAAAAATAATAAAGTTTAAGGATTAAACAATATTAAAATATTAATTTAGTGGTAGATGCACTTACTATTTTTAAGCAAGAGTATAATAGCTACTAAAATTAATCAATTTTAAGCCAGTTTAAGTTTCAAGAATTAATATATACTCTTTATATATATATATATATATATATATATATATATATATATATATATATATATATATATATATATATATAGATGTGCTAAAGATATGTGCCTCCTAACTATTATTTGATGCGGATGAATTTCATATCACCCCATTTTTTCATGATTACTTTCAAATATACCCAAATTACAACATTTGAATACATAATATACAATGCTTTTAAAGCATATTTTTGGTAAATATAAAATTTCTGATTTTGAGGAAGAGAGAGTTACAACAAAAGAATTTTTACTAAAACTAGCAGGACGCGAGAGTTATTTAAAAAAAATGAAGCGAATTAACCATTGAGTTGTCATGTTTTCCGGTTGTCTTGTTAGACATATGATGTTTAGGCAATAAGACATCTGTTTTTATAGGTGCATTTAAAATGTGCATCTATAAATTGAGTTATAAGACATCTACTTTTGTAGATACATCTCAAATGTGCGATTGTTGTTTCTTCTCACTATTTTTATTTTCATTTTATTTCTCATTTGATCTTAACTCAGTTTTTAAGAAGAGATCCAATAAGAAGAAAAATTAAAATGAGAAGAGTAAGAAGTATTTCTAACCACACATTACAAATAAGAGGAAGAAATTTAAAAGAAGTGCATATGTTTTTATAGGTACATCTGAAATGTTCGATTGTAGTTTCTTCTCACTCTTCTTATTTTTATTTTATTTCTCATGTGATCTTAACTCAGTTTTTTTGAAGGGATATAATAAGAAGAAAAATTAAAATGAGAATAGTGAGAAGTATTTCTAACCACACATTTCAAATAAGATAGAAATATTCAAAGTTGCAAAAATCGTGAGTCGGTAGTGAGGCGATTGACCACCTTGTAGCATGTAATAGCCGATTACAAGGCTAATTACCCGTCTATTATGTTGTAACAGATTATGTTCATTTTTCAAAATCTTAAGGTAGTAACCCGCCAATTTATTGAAAAAGTTCGAAATTAGAATTGTGTTTCGCATTAAGTTGATAATTCAAATACGCCAATGAGCAAGAACTAAAGTTTTCATATGGTTGCAAGGCTAAAAGAAAGTACACAAGATGAATATAAGGAAGACATCCTATGTGAAATAAGGAAGAAGTTGATGATGTTGGGAAATTATTGGTAATTAAATAAGGTTTGGTGGATTGGGGTTTGAATTAATGAGCAAATAACTATGAGGATATATATGTTCTACTGAATTAAGACACAATGAATCATTTGAGAGAATGAGAGAGAGATGGAAGTTAATCATGAAATTAAGACAAAGTCTTATCATGATTAATTATTCCCATGGAATGGATTTGAGTGATTGGTTGATTGGGATGGATTATAAGAACAATTCATGTGGGTTCTACGAATGATCAACTACGTGATCATGACTCTTGTTCAAGTCTTAACACATGAGACAATGCCATTTGTCACTGATGACTCCTAATTAGAAGTGACAGGAATAATTTAGAAGTTGTGTTAAGACTTGTACACGGTGTGTTTGAAAGAGAGTTTCTAAAAATTTGACCTTTCAAAATGAGCTGCTTGTTTGATAAAAAAGTTATTATGAGTTTGTAGAATTCAAAAGTTTGGAAACTCTCGAAATGGTTAATTTCGGGTGTGGCAAAACTAAAGATATAGAGAAAATGTCGTTACGTTACAATAACACCGATAATAACATTGAATCAAATTTTACCTTTTATTGGTAACTCTATAAAGTCATGAAAAGTTAGACCCTCCTATTTCTTTAATGTATACATTTAATTTTAGAGTAGTGATTGACATGTCTAATTGGCATGCCTAATTTTATGCCTAACAAACATCACCATACACTTGGCAAGATCAATGGTAAGTTTAAGGAGAGAGAAATTATGGAATCCATGTGTCAAATAATGAATGGATTAGACACAAAAGTAGGCACATGAGTTAGGCATCTAAATCATTTTCCTTAATTTTAAATAAATTGCATCAACTAAAACTAAAACTACATAAGATTAAGTTAAAATTACATAATATTTGTCTCTATTTTAAATTTTTTTTTTTTTTTTTGAACGGCAGAAATTATATTAAAAAAACGGAACCGCTAGCAAGGAACTAGAGATCACCGAAAACAACAAGACTAAAAGAGAAAAACAACGAAACGCAAAGCTACAACGCTACAAAGAAAACGATAGCTAGTAACATCGATAGCTAATACACGTAATGAAACGACTCAGAACTTTAACTGCGAGGATAGCAAGAGAGGTTAGAAAAAAACTCGCGCCAATTACGGTTACCCAAGACACGAGAAAAAACCTCCATCCACGAAGGCCGCGCCACCGGTTTTCACTTCGCGATGTTTTTATTGCTAGACCCAAACAAGTTCTGAGATGTCGATACTCCACATCAGACAACATTAAGTACCGAACGGCTTCACTATCCACCTTTCCCAAACAATATCTGATTTCCTGTCTCTACTCTGAATCCATAAGAAAGCAGTCGACATAATGGTACTGAAAATTTCATCGCTGTCTAACATAATGTTATTGTGAACACAATTATTTCGGACCTTCCAAATATACCACCACCAAATAAATAAAATACCTTCAATAACCTTGCTCGATTTGAAAGGTAGCCGCATTCCATCTAGCCAAGAAAGAACGGTTTTTGGTTCACCATTTGGTATATCCAAACCAAGCCAATTGCTTATCTTTGCGCGCGTGGCAGTGACAACCCGACAATCTTGAAAGATATGCGTAGAGATGTCAATTCCGGCCTTACATTGAAGACAACGGATAGTGTTAACATCTATACCTCGAGACCATAAATTAGCAAAAGTCGGAATGCTATCACGCAACAATCTCCACACAAACACGTTAACTTTTTTCGGGACAAGAACATTCCATCGGGACTTAGAATGCCTCTGCTGCTGGTCCGATTTATGATCAATAAGTCTTCGAAGCTGAGCAACAATAAAAACCGAATTATGGTTGAGAGGCCATCTCCATTTATCATTACTATCTTGTAGACTTTTAGGAAGAATATTGCACATGTTATTTAATTGTTGAAGTTCACTCCCTATACGTATTTGCCTACGCCACGCCCAATGATAATTATGGTCTACAATTCTATCTTTAATCATGCAATTCTTTTCCTTTTCAAGAGCAAACAGCCGTGGGAATAACAAAGCAAGTGGTTTGTCTCCAATCCAATCATCTAGCCAAAACTGAGTTGTAAATCCGTTTCCCACATCTCTTTTAATCAACTCACCATTAATAGATGGAATAGCATGGACATGTCTAATAGCAGTAGCAATCTTATTCCACATCCCGTTGATAGTAGCTGAGCACTTAATGAAACAATCCACGCCATGAATAGCCTTAATTACCCGAGTCCAAAGAGAGTCCGGAGAAGATAAAGCCCTCCATCTCCATTTATATAACAAAGCAAGATTCATCGCCTCAAGACTCCCAATTCCCACTCCCCCATCCTCTTTAGCAGCCAAGACATCAGCCCACTTGACCCAAGCAATTTTGCGTTTGTTTCCCGGACCACCCGCACTTCCCCAAAAGAAGGCGGACCTGAAAGCTTCTAATTTCGTATTCACCTGTTTAGGAAGACGAAAAAGAGAAAGGAAATGCACCCCTAAAGAACCGAGAACAGAAGAAACCAACGTCGATCTACCTCCAATGGATAACAAATTTGCTTTCCAAGTCGACAATTTTTTCTGAAATTTTGCCACAATCGGATCCCAAGTAAACACACTCCCCACTCTCGTACCAATGGGGATACCAAGATATTTAAAAGGAAGAGTTTCTGGTTTGCACCCATGTCTTTTAGCAGTTCGCTCCACCTCATCTTTTTTAATACCAATGCCCAAAATTGAAGACTTATACAGATTAATTTTTAGACCCGAAATACAATGAAAGAACTTCAAAGCTTTTGTGACATTCATCAAATTCCTCTCGGACCATTCACCAACAAGAATGACATCATCTGCATAAAACAGATGCGAAATGAAGACCTGGTTAATATTAGCACATTTAAATAACCCAGAAGTAACCATGTTGTCAATGGCCATATGCAACCCCTCCATAGCGATGATAAAAAGAAAAAGTGCCATCGGATCTCCTTGACGTAAACCACGTTGAATAGGAAATTCCTCGCTCAGGCTTCCATTAATTAAAACAGAAGAGTAAGCAGAAGAAAGACAGGCCTTGATCCACGACACCCATTTATTGCCAAAACCCATAGCCGTAAGGATGCTAAATAAATACTCCCAATCCAAAGAATCATAAGCCTTAGCAAAATCGATCTTAAACAACATCAAACCTTTCTTCTTCGCTTTATACCATCCAATCACCTCGTTAAGTAACAAAGGGCCGTCCAGAATTTGTCTACCTTTTATAAATGCCGATTGCTCAATGCTTACCACAGAATCTACCACCTTTGCAAGACAATTTGCAATAACTTTCGCGATAATCTTGTACTGCACTCCAATTAGACTGATTGGGCGATAGTCATTAATTGCTATGGGATTACTGACTTTAGGTAACAACGTAATAAAAGAAGAATTACAACCCCTAGGAATGCTAGCATTTTGAAAAAAATCATCCAACATCTGAAACACATCCTCCTTTAACACCTCCCAATACTTTTTCACAAATGCAAAAGAAAACCCATCTGGTCCCGGCGCTTTCTCGTTGCCACAACTCCAAACCGCCGATTTGATCTCATCAATTGTAAAAGGGGCCTCAAGATTAATTGCTTGCATCAGACTAAGGGTCTTGAACCGAGACGCATCTACAGTGAATGGAATGCCGGTAAAAATTTGAAACTTAGCAGCAAAAAATTCCCGAAAACAGTTTTTTATACTAGCCGCATCAGATATCCAATTCCCATTATGTTTTATACCATTTAAACATGCACTCCTTCTGCGCGCATTGATGATTGCATGAAAGTATTTTGAATTCTCATCTCCGTCTATGCTCCATTTAACCTTCGCTTTTTGTTTTAAGTCTTCACTTTGGTCGTTCTCAACTTTATGTAACTCGAACATGAGCTCGCGCCTTTTACTACACAACTGATCATTTCCACCCCCATTCTCAATTTGCTTATCTATAGAAGCAATTTCCTTGGTAATCTGCAACTTACTTCTTTGCGAATCTCTCGCTTTTTTCCACAGCTTGATAGCCTCCTTTGTCTTTTTTAGCTTCACTTTCATTCTGACAAAAGGGTTTCTAATTTGACACACATCATCAGCCTCCCAATTACGTGTAACAATCTCATCAAAGCCTTCAACTCCCATCCAAGAATTATAAAGTTTGAAAGGACTCGGTCCAACATCAATAAACTTATTAACCACGAGAAGAGGACGGTGATCCAAGATAATGTCATCAAGCGCCTCCAAAACCAAGTTAGGAAAAACCTGCAACAAATTAGAAGAGACAAAAAACCTATCGATGCGACTACCCTTTGCACCATTCAAAGAACATCTGGTGTACTTGTGACGTCCCAGGTTAAGTTCAACAAAGTTGCCTTGATCAATAAATCTGTTGAAATTCAAAGCATTAGTTTTAGAAAAGAGGTACCCAATCTCTCATCTTCCTTACGAACCGAATTAAAGTCTCCATGAATAATATACTTTCCCGGGTTGGAGTTAATGAACGACAAAATATCCAGCCAAAGTTGACGTTTCTCCGGTTCTCCTTGAGGCGCATACACATTCATCATAAAAACATCGACGTTATCCGCTAACCATCTCCCCTTAACCACCAAAAAATTGTCGAAACTCATAACACTTTCTTTAGAAAAAACCATTGGGTCCCAGATGGATAGCAACCCCCTGAATGACCTCTAGCTAACGATTCCGCGTAATCAAACCCAAAATTACCCCAAATACTCTTCACCCGAAACGCATTAGAAGATGCCAAGAACGATTCTTGAATGGAAATAAATTGAACACGATATTTATGGAGAATTCCTTGAAGTGTTTGCCTCTTTTTTTCACTCCCCGACCCACACATATTAATAGACAAAATAATCATTTAAGACCATGGGCATCACTAATCTTGTTGACCATGTTACCAACCTCAATGCTATCCCCCAAGACATTAAAACCCATATTTAAACCCAATTCCACGATATCAATACCTTTGTCAAAAGAAGTGGATGACCCTTGAGAATCAAAAGAATGTTCCCCAAAATTCCCATGTTGATCAGTTAAGTTCTTCCAGCCCGTTACCTTGCTTTGAACTTCATTTGAATGTTCTTCGTCCTTACTATGCCAAGCTGGATATACTCCCTTGACGAACCCCGGAGACCCCGATGAAGAAGAACCATGAGAAGCTCGCTGTTCCACAGGAGGACAAGATTTGGCTCGTTTTCGTGACGCCGCATCCTGAGCAATAATGCGGTTTAAAGAAAAAATATCCTCAGACACAACTGGTTCAGGGCAGTCATGTTTAAATTCTTTCTTATCAGAAGTAACACCTCCATGATCTCCCTCTTCATTAGAATCCAACGAGTTTTCTTTGCATAACTTTGAATCAAATTCTTCACTGTTCTTTTGTGATGACTCACCCGACTCGTATGACTCTTGAGAACAATCAGAATCGTATCCATTTTCGGATTCAGGCGATGAAGAATAGTCGCAGTTATCCCTGTCAATCTTGGGCTCCCACGTTGCAAATTCACGCAACCAAATCTCAAACTTTGAATCTCCAAATTCGATGCACAACTCTTCGTGAATAAACTTAGCTGATTGTGTCAAGATACAAACTTTACCCATTGAAAATGACGAACTCCAATCTGTTAGATAGAATGTACCCTTTCCCCAAGCTCCCAGAATAGAATGAAAGTTTTCCTCACACCAAGCTCCCCTAGGCACTCCCGAGATTTCTACCCACACCATCCTTTCATCTGGGACAAAATTGGAACATGGATTTATAATAGCAATGAACCTGCTCTTCAATTTCTCATTGGACATGAAACTATCTTTGGCATTCACATTCGCAAACGACAAGTATATCCAACGACCGCCAATATAATGCACCTCAATGTCGACAAACCCCTCATCAACAAACCACTTTCTAGACAAAGTGATATTCTGGGGTTCAGTGTGTTTAAGAAGTAAGGAGCGAGTGTCCTTATCCGATCCTGCAACGCTACCATTCAACTTAACAACCCTAGCATTACAAGAGGGGGAAGAAGATTTACCTGAAACCCCAGATAAGGCCTCCGCAAATGACTTGTTGACTAAAACATTCTCACTCGCTACCACAGGTTTATGAATCTTCGATGCCTCCTTTTCCTTCGTTTGGAATTTTCGACCATATTTTTCGACATCAGCATACATACGATGATTTCCAAACCAAACGGCCCTTAGATCTGTTAGAAGTTTATCAACATTATTCACTTTGATGAAACGAACGAACCCGAAACGTTTACCTGCTTTTGATAAACGTGATGAGATGAACACATCAGTTACCGTCCCAAGTTTCAAGCACCGATTCCATAAATCTTTGTTTGTGACCTTATGCGGGAAATTAGTGAGAAAGAACGTCATAGACATTCGGCTAAGAATGTCACTTTTAGGTTTAGGGTTTGCGTGGCCGTTCCCATAATTCCCATACACATTATTTGAATTGTTGTTGTAATCCTCTGAACGTTGATTTCGTTTCCGTCTTTGCACCGATTGCCATCCCTCACCATAACCTTCTTCATGATCCTCCGTCGAATCTCCCTTCGATTGCCCTTTTCGCCGCCATTCTCCTTCAGCCGCCATGTCAAAAGAAAAGATGAAAAGTGATTGTAGTGGTTGATTTGTGAATATGATATTGAATTAGTGAAGTGTTGTGGTTGATTTGTAATTAGATCTTGAATAATGGAGAGGCGAATTCAAAAAACCCAGATCCCCATTTTCGCCATAAGATAAAACTTTTTGGTATATTAAGTTATTTAAATTTTATTTTGATACATTAACTAAATAAATAAAACATATCAAAGTCAAATGACTAAATCACTCAATACCAAAAACATATTATTTTCTTTTATATAAGAAAAAAGAAACCACACAACACACAAACATAAAACACACACGAAACACATACATGTTTTTCAACTACCCGACTCAAAACATGATGACACCCACGCCAACGCCAGAACCCGGTGTCGTATACCTCCGATGCCGAAACCGGTGTCGTATAACTCCGACGTTATGGGAGCTACATCGCTTTAACACATTGTGCTCTTAGAATTAATAATTTGTTTGAATTTTTTTAATAAACCTAACAACGTGGTAGGGAAGGAGATTGCAGAAGTTACCATACTTTATTATATGATACAAGATAATAGAGAACTAGGGGCGCTCTTAGTGAGGTGATTAGTAGGTGTAAAACCACCTCTAATCAGCTCATTTTATTTATTGCTCTTTTTGTTTTACAATTATTGTTCTAATTTCTGTTTTAGGATGCATTAAAATAATAGTTTTCTTTTTTTATAAACCAACCAAAAGAGAATTTAATAGGTGAAGATAATATTTGATTTGTTGAAAAGTATATTGGGCTCATTTTTCTTAAACTATATGTTTTTTGTTTGTGGATATTAATTTTGAGACCGGGGAATAGTTTTATAGACAATAAGCCAATTTCTTAATATAATTTCAACTAGCTCTCCTTATTAAATTTCCAATAGCTTAACCAATCAAACACAAAATCAAATAAATTTATTTGTCAAATTATTCTTTTATAACTTAGCTTTGTTCCAAACTATCGTGGTGTTAAGTTGAATCACGGGTTAAAAGAACTATAGATTTCGTTTTTGGAGCGATTTTTACTTTTATAATTTTTACGTTAAGTTTGGCCCCTTTTAAGTTTAAATCCTGACTCCGACTATGTAAGAAACGGCAACTTAAAATTGCAAACTTACCATATGTTTGTGAACATATGCTTTATGGTTGTAAACTAGGTTAGAAACAACATACAAAGTTACCCTCCAAGTGTATATTGTGTGAAAATAGTCACTCGTGCATTACACGATCTCAAATTCTTTGTATGAATGTACAAAAATACTTATCTACAAGACCTTTTACTACCAAGCTTGTGAATTTTTGATGTATCTAATCAACGCTACAAATTAATTAGTTAATTGGTACGGTAAACATTTATTTACTGCAATTAGTCTAGTTATATTTATATGTTTTCAATATGTGTAATCTTTATCTTTATCATTTATAAATCAACTAGTTATAAGTCTCGTGTACGATACTATGAATCTAAATTATTTTAAAATTCTAATTTTTTATAAATGTGATATTACAAGCACAATGTTAAGTCTATAAGTACAACTAAATTTATAAATTTTAACTAATTTTTTTTTTTTTTTTTTTTTTTTTTTTTTTTTTTTTTTAACAAAGAAATTAACTTAGATCTTATATATAATATCCAATTACAAGTGGCATGCAGGTAAACGGGCCACAAGCTGCGCCGCTACCCCTTTTTGTATTGCAAAGCCTACTCTATTGAAAATAAAACATTGGCCCTTATCAGCCGGCGAGTTACTTTGCACCACTTTCTTCACGCGATCGAGGAGCTTGATAGCTTGGGGGGCTATCGCCCCGAAAGTATCAAAAGCGAAGGGCACAAACACATGCTGGTTCTCTAAACAAGCCGCTTCATGTTTATCCACTTTTTTGCTCTCGGCTTTCAAAAGTGCCTGCCCCGCCACAAAGACAGAATCCCGGAGTCCCACCAACGGGGATACCCCAGTAAGGTCAACGCACGCATGCTTGCCTTACGCCCATCCAAACAAAAGAATGTCCGCTGGCCTCAAGGTTGACCGCCCGTCCAATGGGTCCGTCAAGAAATTCACGGGAGCCTCTTTCTTAGCTGAAATCCCTGCCCTTCGTAGCACATCCCATAGAACATCTCTAACCAGGTCATGTCTGTATTTAAAGCCTGGCAGCTCCTTACAATGTAGGGTGTGTTCTCCAAACTTGTCCAAGCATGCTTTTTTACAAATCGGACACGGTTCATCGACGGGAAACATGGGAATCATAAGCCGGTATTTGAGGACAGCCTGATATTCGATAGCCGACATGTGTTGCCCGAGTCCGTCAATTGGGAGGACACTGAGGAAATCTTGAGCATGGGCCCCTTTGAGGCATTCAAACACCGCTTTCTGGCGCGAAGACATGTTAAACTCCTCCATAGTCTGCATGGCTTTACAGTTAAAAGCACTCGCCAAGATTTTTTGAGGTTTTTTTGGGGCGGTGTCTTTATCCATAAAACCGCCCAGCTCTACATTGGGGAGAGAGCTGCGAATGTTGTCCAGCGCGAGCTTGTAATCATCGTCCATCCCAACTATACCGCTGTTCCTTAGAATGTGTTCTTGTAGCTTCCAGGACTGCGCCCTAGAAGCCACATAAGCATATGCGGACACATCTTCCGCTGAGCACAGGCCCAACCCTCCCGAGCTAATCGGTAGGAAAATCAGTCGCCATTGAAGATCCCCAAAAAAAGGCCCCCCATGAACAACAATATCCTCAACTGCACCTCGGAGACCCTTGCCAAAAATGGATACCGCTTCCCCGACAAAGGTCGGTTGGCACGTGCGAAGCCCAAACAACAATTTGGCCACACCCATACATGAGCGAAGCAATAAGAGCTCACTTTGGGGGTCCCCGTAACTTTTGCAAAATGCCCATCAGGTCAATCGCACGCCGAGCCCTCTTGACTGCCATAGAGCTAATGTACTCCCCATCACGGCTAACAGCCCCCCCCCCCAAGAAGTTTAACCCCTGTCTGTGGTCTTCCGATCTCATCAGGAAAAATGCCAGGCTTCACTTTCATACCATTGCATGTTGGCCAAAAGATCTCCGACTTCTTAATATTTAGCATAAGCCCAAACTGGGGGCCTTCCGCTCGAATTATGTCAAGGGCCTTGGCTACTTCTTCGACCCTGCCTATAATCATGCCATCATCCAAATACCACGCATGAAAGGGTACAGAACAGTGTTCTTCCACCTGTAGCACCAACGGATGCAAGACAAGTGCAAAAAGAAATGGTCCTAAAGGATCCCCTTGCTGGACCCCTGTGTAGACCACGATGCAGGTGTCTCCAACGTAGAGCCTGGCAGGCTGGGCGTACAAGAACTGAACCCATTGGTAGATAGATGGGCAGCGGATACTTACTTCGCGCAGAAGGATTGTGCGGTCAAGCATGTTGAAAGCGTTCGAAAAATCCACAGTGAGCATGGCCAGTGATCCGTCGTCCTGGAACGCATTCAAAAATCTATTCGCACTATGGAGGATAGCCTCTGCTCCATTGGGGACCCCGACCCCATATTGAAAATCCCCTAAGTAAGCTGACATCTCTTTCCCAATTTTACGCATTGCAACTTTAGAAACCAACCTCCGCCATATACCCCCGACTGCAATGGGCCGGATTCCATTATCAGGTTTTAATAAGGGGGTTAGGGGGCAGAGGCAATGAATTCCGCCAGAATTTTCGGGCACAACCCCCGCAGCCAAATGTTAACCACATCCGTGATGACCACCAGAAGAGCAGATGGCGGAGAGGACCCCTGTCCACACAACGCGTCCATAATATGTTGTGCTCTCAAACCGTCCCTCCCGCACGATGTTCCTTTAGGGACATGACATGAGGCAAGTGGGGGGGATCCCTGACCGGGTGCTTATCAACCAAAGCTTTTAAGGTGGAATCTCCACAAGGTGCAACCTCAGAAGAGCACAAAACCTTAACCGCAGCCGTGAAGTGACCATCAGCAACTTTCCTCAAACATTGTTTGATATTAGCCCCATTCTCTGATTCATTTTGGCTGACTGGCCCTCTAGTCAGCTCTTCATCCGATTGGGAAAGAAGGGAGGTAACAAGCTCCTCAATACCCGCGCCATTTTTCCAAATGGCTAAGGAGCGCATGATGCTACTGCATTGCAATGATTTATGATTCCCAGACCTCCGTTCCTGCCTCGAAGTCGGTCGGATAGTACGTAACGTGCAACGAGGCAACAACAACAATTTAATCCAGGCCTCAACTGATCCGGGGGCAGCCACCACCTTGCTCAATGTATTTGATAAAGCCTGTGCAAATGCTAATCGACAAGACGGGGGAATGCTCTTAACCGTAGTTATCGGCATAGCAAAAAGTCTTTCAAGAAGACTAATATCCACAACCAACTTGCTACCAATATCATGCTCGGTAGGGGGTTCAACTATTGGCTGGCAGGGCTTAGGGATTCCTGTAATAAATTCACCCTTACCATCAACATTCTGCAAGAATTTGGTGACACCATCTTCATGATGACACCCCCTACTGAGGGCATGCAAGGCCATACATCGGCCACATAACCACTAATTAATATTCTGCAAGGCCTCCACAACATCCCCAAAGAGGCCCAAATCCTCGGAAATGGCATTCCGCAAGGCTTCTTTCCCATCATCCCACCCTAAATGGTCCCGTTTAAGGTGAGCAAGCAGCCGGGAGCTGCTTGATATACCAAATTTACAAGAGTGAAAAAATTTTAATGGGCATGCTTGTCCTGCATCAGAAATGCAGGGTCCACACCCTTTAACAAATTGACGCCGCCTTCCAACAGATGGCGACATAACTACCAAACCCGACTCGAGGTGAGTGGGCATACACTATCTCTCCCAAGATCGTTCCAGGGCAACTAAAATTGCCAACTCCCGGGGTAAACGCGAGGCACCTAACCCATGCCCCGGGGAAGGTGGCGGGGTTCTGGGCAAAAAGAGGAGTCTAAATCTTATGGAGAAAAATAATTAGCAAAAAAAAAAGGATGATAAAAATTGGGGGTTTGGGGAGATTTGTGACAAATATGGGTTGAATTGAAATGGGTATTGTTGAATTTTGAAATTGTGATCGGATTGGTGTTGATGAACTGGGAGTGAAGTTAGGGTTTATGATAATGAAATTAAATAAAGGGGAAAAAAGAAACTTACTGTTGCAGGGGTTATTCACAATCTAAGTCAATCGGATTGGTGTTGGATGGTTGTTTTCATTTTGATACTTACTATTCTGTGATTTACAAAATTTTGATATTTCAATTAAATTAATTTATCACTATCCCTATTATAGTTTTGACCATGTACGCATGTGTTATTAAACGCAGATAAAGTTCGTATAAGGACTATAACTATTAATAATTTTTCAACTATCCATTTGTAGCTTTAGGTATGTTGCTTAATGCTTATGTCTATGCAATGAGTTATAAACTCAATATGTACAATTAAGTTATGTTTCTTTGTTGAGTTATGATGTTGTCCTTTAGAGCACAAGGTGCAGCAACAAGCTTGTGCCTCCCCATTCGGGCCCCACCATGCCACATCACCAAAACACCTCAACTTCAACTAATCACAACAAACCCCCCCTCACCAAACAACAAACCTCCACTTCCCCATTAGGGCCCCACCTCTTACACACTTATTTTTTTATTCATTTCATTAAATAAATTAAATTAATTTCACAAATACTTAAAAATAAAAAAACATACTAATTTTATTTCATAAAATAAAAAGTTACAATACGGAAGAAAAAAAATACGATACGAGGAAAAAAAACACGCATACAATATGGAAAAAAAATACGATACGGAAAAAAAACATGCGATACTAATAGGAAAAGTAAAACATTTTATTCGTCATCTTCGCGGTCAAGATTTTGGTATTTCTGAGTTATTCGTGCTTGTCTCTTGCGAATTACTTCGGCTCTAACCGGGTCAGTAACCGTGTTTGGATCGAGCATTAGCATCTGCATATCCTGCCACTCCAATAACGCAGCTTCTTTCTCGAACGCCTTTTCCTCCCTATTCCTCCGCGCCTCGTAACAAGCCGTTTGAGCGTCTTTCTCTTGATTATACTTTTCGGATAATTGTCCCGAAAAAGTACTCGTTTGACTCCCCCCAGAACTCGCCGCACTCGACGTTTCCGTCGACTTTTGTTTCTTTCCGGGTCGCCTGCTGCTTCTTTCGGGACGAGGTCGTTTGTCCGGCCCAAATATATCCTCAAGACATGTAATGTCTAGAGGTTCTTCAGCATCCCATTTCGGGTAGCGTTTCAGGATATCCCAAACGTGAAGCAAAGTGAAACCCCTTTGTCCAAAACGTAGTGAGAAGTTCGTTTTGGCATTCTCGACATGATCATGCTCATTTTCACCACTGCGACGCTCTAAATGTTTATAAATAGCGTTGAATTTTTGGCAGTCGGCATTGATCCTTGTCCATTTACCGGATAGCATGTTTTTGGTTCGTGGGGCTTCAGTAGTCCGCTCGTTGAAAAGTGCATGAATTTCGTTCCAAAAGAATTCATTCTCTTTGTCATTTCCCAGATCTTCGTCTTGGGAAACTTCTAGCCACGCTTCCGCAAGAATCGTTTCTTCTTGTTTGGACCACAACTTTCGCGCACGCGTATTAGCAGCTTCTTCCAAGTCATCGTCATCGTCCGCGTCCAAATTTACGACGTTTTTTCCTCTTTGGGCTTTGGTTTTTTTTCCTCGGCCTTTGGCCGGTGATCTTGGCTTAGGTACTTTAAACGTACCTTGATTTGGTTGTGACGGTTGTATCGGTTGTGATTGAGAAAAAGTGGATGGTTGATTCGGGTTATAAAATTGTGGCGACAAATTGAATTGTTGTTGACTTGCGAATCCTTGTTGAAAGGCTAATTGTTGGTTACGGTAAATGCCATTCGGATTTAATGGTTGTGAACCGTATGGCGGTGAAGGGTTTGGACTTTGAGACGAGGGACTAGAAGAGTTTGAGGCTCCCCCGTATGGATGTTGGTTTGACGTTAAGAGGTTCGTGAAATAACCTCCTTCGTTCGGGTTTTGAGACATTTTTTTGTTGATTAGGAGAAGAGGTATAGAAATATTTAGTTTAGATTTGTGAATGTAGTGAAGAGAATGGAAGAAGAAGGTTGTATTTATAGTTGTAAAAGAGGGTAGGAAAAAAAATAAATAAATAAACAAACAAACACAACCATTGTGTATAAACGGTCATGTCCCTTTTTCTCACAAATAAACCAAACAAATCCAAACGTTAACCTGCAAGTGTCAGAAAAATTTGCTTCGCCGCGGCCACGACGAGTTAGCCAACGGCGAGCAACGGCGAGGCCCCTCCGGTGTGGCGGCGAGCAACGGCTCGCCGTTGGAGGTGCCACATCGGACGGCGAACCTCACTTCGTCGTTTGCACCTTGTGCTCTTATATGTGAGTTATGTGCATGAAGCATTATGTTTTCTTCAAATATGGACTCGAAGATTCTTTGTGTATGATCTAGTGACATAATTTAAATTCATTGAATATAAATATTAATATATGTTATATTTAGTATCGTGATTCATGCATATGCTGAATAATATGTAAGCGTAAGTTGATGGGCTTTTAGTATTACGAACAATTTAATAATAATAATAATAATATCTCGGTTCCTCACTAATTTCTTATAAATCCTATGAGTTTCTAATTAAAACAACAACAACAATTGTTGTTCTAGTTTATCAAAAAATGTCTAAAGTATATGGGTTTGTATAAAATATATAATTAAAAAAAAAAATGAGGATTTTACACTTAAGTCTATAAATGTTGATTCAATATTAGTCTTTTTTTTTTCTTTTTTTTTTTTTTTTTTTAGTTTAAGGTTTGATTTTAATGTCTATTAACCAATCAAAAAAATAATGTTTATTTACACTTAAAAAAAAAAAAAAAAAAAAAAAAAAAAAAAAAAAAAAAAACTCACCAACCATGCGTATTTTCAATTTTTTTTCTCCACCAAATTAGTTTACCGAATTTATTAATAGTTTGACTAAATGTATTAATTCAGATTTGACTTTTATTATCCTATAAAAATATTTGATTTTGCAACTAAGCTCTTTTATTGGTTAATAAAATGCTGATTTTCACAAAATATTTTTCTCTTATTATATAAAGATGATTTGATGTTCTTCAATCTTGTGAGATAAATTCTTATCCGAGGCATTTATCATATGTCGATAGGAATCTAGAAATTGTTAATATGCATAAGACAAATGAGTTATATTAGCTATTATGATCACAATTAACACCGCAGTGACCAAGTTCACGAATAATGCAATTATTCTTTAGTAATTTGTCATTAACTTCATCTGATCAACGATACGCGCAAACATCAACTAACTAATTCTTTAGTAATTGTAGGTATATCTTTATATTTTGCTTTTAACAAGTAACTTGTTCATCTTTTATATAATAAAAGAATTACATCATTTCGGAATATTTTTGCAAATCCCTTCTTATTGAAAAAAAAAAATTAGACCAATAGGAGAGCTTGATTTTGCCACGTAGACGAAATCGAGCAATATGATTGGTTAATAAAAAGTCAAAATTAAATTTATTTTGGTCAAACTTAATCAATTTGGTGAAAAAATTTGGTTAAGAAAAAAAATACATAAAAATATAGGTGTCAAATTTATGAAAACAGAAACTTAAAAAAAGATAAAGTAATTATTAAAACTTTGGTGTTTAAATTTTAAATAAATTATATAGAGTTAAGTGTAAAATTACAAGTTTCCATATTTTTTAATAACTTTAGAAAAAAAAAAAAAAATAACCCCTTATACTTCATACCCCCTATACTTTATAATATTAACTTTGTTTAAAATTACATGATTACAAAATTTGGTAAATATGCGAATTAGTTTTAATACACATTAAATATTTTTTAAACTAATGTTAGTTTTAGACTTTTCTAGAATATTTTTAAATAAGGACTCATGTTGTTTTATTTAAAAGTTTAATTTATGCGTACACGAGTTTGAATATTAAATACGGCTAAATTATTAGTAACGGGAATATATATCAAATGGTAAGCACGAGTTAGTGTGATATGAAAATAAATATACGCGATTCAACTTATAACAACGACTCATGAAATTGTTATTTGAAATTTATATAAGAATATCCATACAAACATTTTAAAAACTTTATGGAGCATAATTTAACTTTATCAACACTCATTATGTGCTACTAAACTCGCACATTTTTACAACATGATATCAATAGTTAAAGTTAAACAACAACATCAACCTCAACATGTCTGTCAGTTAAAAATGTTACACAAAGCTAATTATTAAAAAAAAAACAAACAAACACATGGGTTAGATAATCATTGTTTAATGAAGGTGTTCTTCTTAAATTATAAAAAAATATACGCATCACAATCTTTATTTGATAACAACCACCTCCTAAATCAAAAAAGAAAAACTACGAGGGTGATAACCTAACTTTATTCATTAACGTGATGTTTCATTAAAAAAAAAAAAAAAAAAAAAAAAAAAAAAAAAAAAAAAAAAAACAGTTGGCTGTTGTAAAATAATTAAAAGTATGTACATGAGAAATCAGGTTATTATGTTACTATACAACGATAATATTATTGAGTTGGTAATCACGGATGTGAGATACAACCATTATTTTATACTTATGATTTATGTGTTAACCTCTTTTTGCTTCTGAATAGAATCCGAAAGAGACCTCAACAGAACTTTGACTTATGTCTTATCTAGCTGATAATTTTTAGTAACCTTTTTTTATGGTTTAACATTTTTTATATACACACCAACTTTTAGTAACTTTTTTTTAATGTTTTATTGAAAACTTCAATACCTAATATTTGTGTTTTTATTATAAACATACTAAGCTATGAGAGAATTAGTTGTGAGTTCAAGGGTTTTTTTATTAAGCTTCTCAAAAAAGCTTAAAGCTTTATCATAAACTTATTGTGTTATAGTAATTGCTTCAATAAGCATAACCAAACACCCCTTTAGTTATAATCTGAAGTTTTCTTATTTGATGTTAGGACTAACTTTCTTGTTATCCTCACTATAATGCAACATGTTAGTGGTGTTTGCAGTTTTATGATCTTATCGCACACACTAAAATGCAAAGCAATTTGTTGTGTGCATTTTTTAGAGGAGGATTAAGTATCAACACATGATTGTCGTGGAAGGATTATCTATGCCTGCTCAAGGTATGAATGTATAATTAAATTGAGTGCTAATTTAGATAATACATGAATGTATTTTAATGTACCAAAGATGTGTTTTAGTGCCTATATGAGAAATTTTATGGTAGAAATTTTATGGTAGGAATTTTTAGAAGGTGTCTTTGAATGAGTTAATGAAACTTAGCAAGTGTTTGTTGTCATTGATAACACTTTGGGTGTCAACCAACGGTCTAAAATATGAGTGTCTTTTACCTTGATGATTTAGGCTAATTGTAAAGAAAGTTGCACTAAAGTGAAAGGTCGGTAAGGATTCAAACAATCCTAAAAGACTTACGAATGTACTCTTTGCCGTTTTTTCCATGCATTTATAATTTACTTATGCAAGTAATAATAATTTCCTTATATAGGTCGGTCTCACAGAAAAATTATTCTTATACCGTATATTTAAACGTATTCTACCATTACATCTTTTTGTTTCTTTTTATGCAATAAAAAAGCTATACTATAAGCATCTATGTTAATTTGGTAATTTTATGATCAAACATGAGAAGTAAATAGCACAAACTTATGAAAATACAATTTTTCAAACAAAAATGTACATTGGTAAACATAGTATGCTGGTTATTCATAATCAAGGAAATGAATCAATCTTCAGAGCTATCTAAATATGCTACATATTTTAACAAAAATATAAGTAAAAGAAATACCACAATTACAAAACACATCGTAAATTGATATCACGGGTTACCAAACTAAAAGCATATATCACTAACATCTTATGCAAGTCAAGTATTGTCACGTGATTTTGCTTGAATAATAAAATATTATTTTTAATCCAAAAGTATTCTACTAAAATAATAAGTAGATTATAACATATATACATGTAATTTTTTATTTTTAGTCCACAAAGTAAAACCATTTGAAACATGTTAAGTGATCGATTCATTTTTTTATCGATAATAATATATAATTAAAAAGAAATTTTAAAAACTCTGTGCGTGCACAGGTATTATAACTAGTTTACAAGTGACAACAAAAACAAATTATTATTATTTTTTTATTTAGCTAACACATTAATGTTCAAATTCACATATGTGTATAGGTGTGGGTGTATACGGCGATAAGAAGCGGCCCAACATGAAGAGTTATCGGGTATCACATGTACCACATAGATTTTTTTCCACCGTGAGATTATATACAGGGCGGAGATAAAGGGGGTCAGGGGGTCATGTGATCCCCGGCGAAAAAAATTATAGCGTAAATTTTTGAAAATTTTCGGCTATTTTTGTAATTCTCCCCCCCCCCCCCCCCCCTCCCCCCAACGGATCAATTTTTAGTGTAGTTTCTAAAAATTATCATATTTTACCTCCTCGACAATAAAGTTCTGGCTCCGCCCTGAATTTATATATATGAAATTAGCAAAAACTTGGAAATGCATATGCCACAAAATTTTTGTGCTATGAAAGCCGAAATACAATTGTACAAATTTAGTGTGTGATAAGTATGTGTTCCTTTTTCTTTGATATAAAGTTAGGATTTTCTTTCAAAGCATGTTATGTTAATTTTCTCGATTTATATCTGATGTGTGTAAATGTCATGGAGATTCGGTGCACATTTTTTGCTTTTTATGTGTGTGTTTGTTTGAAGAACATATTGGTATGTTTGACAAATAGTTTAAGTTGAAGTTGATACTAGAGTTTGAACTAAAGTTGCTCATACTAGAAGCTGAAAGTTAAAGTTTATATTTTGGTAAGGGTATTTGATGAATAAGTTGGATAAGAAGTTCAATATATTCAATAATAATAATAAACTAAATTCACATATATTTTAAAACGCCCCAAAATGACTCGATAAATTATATTTTTTTACATAACGACATAACATAAAAACTTATAGAATTCATTTACACAACATATACTTCATTAAAATATTCATACTTAACATACTTGGTCTAAATGACTTGCGGAAACGTGCTTTACAAAGATACGAGTATTTTGCCAAATACTCATTTTACCCACTTTGCATACACTTCAACCCATAACTATAACATAAAACTTGACATACTTTACTTTATGCAAATTACCTTTAAAACTATAACAAGACATGTTTATACAATTCTGTCAGTATTCTCTTTACAAATATATATTTTCAGGCATTACAAAAAATAACATTTTTTGGTTAGTATTTTCTCTTTACAAATATACATTTAGCATACAAGAAATAACTAACTTACCTATTATCATTGACTGAACAGTATTACATAGTGTTTGGTATGTTGTAATTAAAGGGGAAATGGAAAAGATTATTACGATGGAATGGAGAAATGTTGTTTGTTTACATTTATGTAATGTAATAATTTATTACAAGAAATGATCTATAACAACAAATTCATTCCTTAGGGGCCCTCAGCTTTTTTTTCATTACGACTGTAATTGAATCAAAATTACATAAAACTCCACCATTAATTAACCATATTATTTAAACTTCTTATCAATAATGGGCATTTTAGTCTTTTTATTATTATTCTATTACATCTTATAATGCAAACCAAACATGATTAATAAATGTAATAAATCATTATATTACACTGTTTATTCTATTACATCGACCATTCCATTCATTCGACATTTCATTCTGTCCTACCAAACGAACCCTTATTTTTAAAGTGAGACTAATCCTAATTATAAATTAACAAAATGAATTCTAACTCCACTCTCCAATTACAGGCGTTTTTCGATTAGATCCTATATCCTTATACATATTCTTTTTACTTGTCTTCCTACCAACACAGGCAGGGACGGAGCCAGAAACAAATATGACCGGGTGCACAAATTTTTTTGGACCGTAATATAATAGAGTAAAAAAGTGAACTAAAACGAAGATTTAATTATAACGATAAATAAATGAGCATATTACCTTCTAATAAACCTATTTAATCCTTGGGCTTTTGTGTTATAATTTATAAAACTTGTTTCATCTTTGAGCTTTTGTCATATTGGGGCTTTTACAAAATTTTATATTCATTTTTTATTTATAAGTATACAAACTAAATAATACTAGAGACACATTTTGATGCACCAGGTGCATTTAAAATACAATTAGGAAAAATCGATAAGTTTTTTTAAAATTAACACTATATCGAAAAAATCCATAGGGTGCACGTGCATCCGCGGGCACCCCCTGGCTCCGTCCAGGGGCGAAGCTTGGAAATTTCGAGTGGGGGTCGGGATCTAATTTTTTTTTCCTAACACTATGGGGGGTCGAAACCGAATTAAATTGGGGGGGGGGGGGGGGGGGCAAAACCGAAAATACTGAAATTTTTCTACACGAAACTATATACCCCTACATCGCAAAAAAAATTTCGGAGGGTCGGCCGCCATATCGAAAAAATTCATAGGGTGCACGTGCATCCGCGGGCACCCCCTTGGCTCCGTCCAGGGGCGAAGCTTGGAAATTTCGAGTGGGGGGTCGGGATCTATTTTTTTTTTTCCTAACACTATGGGGGGTCGAAACCGAATTAAATTGGGGGGGGGGGGGGGGGCAAAACCGAAAATACTGAAATTTTTCTACACGAAAACTATATACCCCTACATCGCAAAAAAAATTTCGGAGCCAGAAACAAATATGACCGGGTGCACAAATTTTTTTGGACCGTAATATAATAGAGTAAAAAAGTGAACTAAAACGAAGATTTAATTATAACGATAAATAAATGAGCATATTACCTTCTAATAAACCTATTTAATCCTTGGGCTTTTGTGTTATAATTTATAAAACTTGTTTCATCTTTGAGCTTTTGTCATATTGGGGCTTTTACAAAATTTTATATTCATTTTTTATTTATAAGTATACAAACTAAATAATACTAGAGACACATTTTGATGCACCAGGTGCATTTAAAATACAATTAGGAAAAATCGACAAGTTTTTTTAAAATTAACACTATATCGAAAAAATCCATAGGGTGCACGTGCATCCGCGGGCACCCCCTTGGCTCCGTCCATGGGCGAAGCTTGGAAATTTCGAGTGGGGGGGTCGGGATCTAATTTTTTTTTCCTAACACTATGGGGGGTCGAAACCGAATTAAATTGGGGGGGGGGGGGGGCAAAACCGAAAATACTGAAATTTTTCTACACGAAACTATATACCCCTACATCGCAAAAAAAATTTCGGAGGGTCGGCCGCCATATCGAAAAAATTCATAGGGTGCACGTGCATCCGCGGGCACCCCCTTGGCTCCGTCCAGGGGCGAAGCTTGGAAATTTCGAGTGGGGGGTCGGGATCTATTTTTTTTTTCCTAACACTATGGGGGGTCGAAACCGAATTAAATTGGGGGGGGGGGGGGGGGGCAAAACCGAAAATACTGAAATTTTTCTACACGAAAACTATATACCCTTACATCGCAAAAAAAATTTCGGAGGGTCGCCCCCCCCCCCCCCCCCCCCCTAGAAGCTGCGCCCCTGGCTCCGTCCTGAACACAGGTGAAATATAATTTTTCTCTTTCATCTTCTCATCCAATAACTTTTACAGATGCACTACTAACATGAGTAGTATGATGATGTATTATTTTCCTTTAGATTATTATTGCTTACTTACATGATGTCCCATACAGGGATGCAGCTTTCATAGCAATTATTTTTATGAAAGTTTCACTTGAGGATTGTTAATTCGTGATCTTGGAAAATAAACAAACATTAGAGTGACCAAAATGACCAACGTTGACTTTCATTTCAAGCTTCCACAAACATTAAATCGTGCAAGCAAGTTTTTAAAAAGGTTATTGTTCATGCAACACAAATGAGACACCATTAACGCGCTATGAAACATTATAAGAGTACATGCAACACGCTTAGCTTATTTACTGTTCAGAAAACAGTTAATAATATACACTTATTAACTTACTTTTTTATGTGCAGTGTGAAATGTGAGGTGGGACAAAGAGTGACGACTTAGAATTCCTTGATTTATTCTTTACCACTCAACGTAATATATATCTCCTCTTTATTTCATAAAGTGTCTATTTGTTAAATGTGATATAGTGATTCAGTCCCATAAGTTATGGACAATGTTAGCCCCACAAACACACAAAAAGAACACCCAATCGATCACCGTGCATCGTATATTCACAAGGAAGATAAGTTTTAGCGACCCCAAGCAACTAAAAGATGTATATCAAATATTAGAATGAATGACGTTGTTTAACAAAAGTTGATTAAAGACAAATGAATGAATGCTTCAATGAAGACCGGCAGTGTACCCGCGCATTGTGTCGGCAGATGTAATTAAAATTTTCAACAAATAATGTTTTATGATAGTACATTTTTCATGACAATATTTTATAGTATACGAGAATTTTAAGTTACAATAACTTCAATTAATGACAAATTATATTATGTTAAAAATAGTAGTAAAGAGCATAGACATGTTATGTACACTAAGTTTGAAAAATCATCGTGGTGCGTCCAAAAGTTGGGTTTTTGATTTCGATTGCGTCTCTCGATCCATTTTCAGTTAGTCAACTTCTGTTATTTTCCCCATGTGCCTTGCACATGAGGGCAAAATGGTCATTTCATTGTTTTGGTTAATTATTTTGGTGATACAACCTTAGGGACGAACGGTGTATTTAATCCAAAAGTTATACCATCACTACCACCACTCTCTCTTTATCTCTTTTTCCTGTTTCTCTCTCTAACTTTCTGCTTCTTTCTCTAAAATTAACATAATCACCATTTTAAAATCAAGGCAAAATAAAAATATATTGCTTGAAAAGGCTCAAATATGTCACAACTCGTAATTTCAGACCCCTTTTCATGTGCCGAAATTTCATTTTCATATTGGAAACTTACTATTCACCGATCACTATTCATCATTTTTTAGGTCAGTTTGATATTCCGAGAAGCGTTCAAAAAATATTACTATTCACAAAACATTATTCATTTCCGGAAGAAAAACACTATTCACGTGCATTGCTCATTTCATAGTAAATTTAGTTTACGGATATTTAAATTTGCGTAACCGATTTGGTTCAGGTGCGAATTCATGCTTTATCAGTAGAGACATTTCATACGGACTAGAAATAGTCTACATTTCATCATAATAGCATTTGCATACTATACCACTCGTAGAATATTCAAATTAATATTTTTGATATATTTAACATTTTACGTATATTTATTTTTAAATAAACGTTAACATACGATTAATAAATATGAATAACATATCTAACAATCCCCACAATGGTTCCGATATATTTTTAAACCCCTTACAACATCACAAAGATTATAAAATTCATTTACCCGGTATTTTGAAAATTTATTTAATTTATATCGTAAGTTTAATATAATTACGACAGTGTTCGGGGAAACTAAATAATAATTATCTAAACACTAAATATTTGTACCCAACATATTTTTATCATTTTTATGACTTTATTGTGTCCCCGTTAACTTCGTTAAAATTTATTTCTAGCAAACCCGGGTACCTGATTATAACTAAACTAACTAAAACTACAACTAAACTACACTTACACTACACTATATCCTAATTAAATCTAGCTAGTTTCTTGCCCTCTTTTTCCTATATGTCAAGCCGACCCAACCCCCCCCCCCCCCCCCCCCCCTTTTAACCTCAAGCTTTAATTACTTTTAATCTATTTTAATCTCTAGTAGATATCTAGCAAACTTATATCATACACCTCATAATCTTAGAAGCAAAAAATCAAACTATTCTCTCTTCCTCTCTTATCCAAACCCACGGCCACACAAAGAACAAGAAGCAAAAACCATAGATTTTCCAAGATCAAGCTATTTTCTAGTTCATTTGGTGATCCTTGTTAGAGTTTTGAAATAAAAATTGAAGGTCTATTAGGTTTTTACTCATCCAAGCTCTCTAATCTTTCAAAGTAAGTTGTCAAACTCATTTTCATAATTTCTTCAAGTTATTTTCATGATCATATGATTTCTATACAAGATTACATGCATATGTTAGTTTATACCACTCATTTTTATATATTTATATCTTTGAAACTCTAGAAATGGAAACCCTTGATAGATTTACTTGGATGATGTTGTTTAAGAACCCATGACACCCTAAGAAGGTGTATGGAAGGAATAGACTAGATTTGTGGTGATTGGAAGTGATTTGGTTGGATTAGAAACATGTTTGGAACACTAGAAATGAGTTTAGAAACTATATATAAACCTACTGTCCCAAAAAGCCAAATCCAGAAAACTCAGGAACTCAGGGGTAATTTTTGACCAAAGATTTAGAAAATACTTTCGAAAACGAAGTCATAGGCGAAAGAACGGATTAAAACGAGTTTATAACGAATGAGATATGATTTTTGCAAGTTTAACGACGAAAACTATTTTCTGAAAATATTCATGCTGTTGGACGATTTACAACGGACAAAAAGAGGTGATAGACGTAACCTAGATAAGCCGAGCTATCAAAAATGTGTTAGAACATGCTAAGACAAAACCGTGGATATAAAGAACGAGGAAAATGAACTTAAAACGACAAAGATATACACGTTTCAAAATCGACAAAACTCTATTATTTTAGTAGCCACTATTAGAAATAATAATCTACGTACTAAATACTATATTTTCTAGAAATAATGTTAAAGAGCCATATTCTTAACCATTGAAGTACGTATGACTAAAAGCTTATTTACCCGACTATTAGATGCTATTTCAAACTTTTCAAAGCGATGAATTTAATACTAACATTTTATATACGATATATATTACAACTAGTTTTTATAAGTCTAGTTAAACTTAACTTTTCCAAGTATGAAAAATATTTTACCTTGACAATAACTAGTATTTTCAAGTTAAGAGTGGTATAGGCATCATGTGCATGAGCATTCATTACATCACGTCATGATCTAAAGTAGATCGTTATTACTTATATTAGGTTACGGCTAATATTCGCGCCTTGTTGTCCCTATCATTTCATGTCATAGTTTCATCGCTTCAGATGAGTTTTCATAGCCCCGTTTTTACTTCAATATTTGATTTCAATTCCCACGGGGGAGAATACATTGCATCACTTATTTTTGTACATGCCAAAGTATAAATTCCTTACATTGCTTAAGTTTCCTTATTACCATGTCATGACAAGTCCCCTTTATTATCATGGACCGTTAATTAATCTACAAGCAAGAGTGAGTGAATAGATCTATTGAGGGTGACTCATCCATCCGTGTTTGGGTTGCTCCAACGGAATTACGGATGCATTTCATGTCTAATATATTTAGAGTGTCTGGTAAACACTCATTTGGGGCCAATTTAATTGCGTCTAGCTTCGGGGTCATGAGCTTAAGAGCCAATGTAAATTTTATTACTGAAATCTTATTACTTTACTTTTTACTTATTGCTATTGTACATCCGATTTAACTTATAAACCTATGATTATTCACCAACTTTATGTTGACCGTTTTAGCAATGTATTTTCAGGTTATTAAGGTAGTTCATGTTGCATGCATTTGGATCTTCATTGAGTCGCGGAATCGACGCGTCTCACTATATTCTCTGCACTTATGAAACGTTTGATCTAGTATAACTTGTTTTTCATAAACTTGCAACACCTTTTGGGACCTATGTTTTATAAACTCTGAATGTTTTAATTATCAAACGCTGTATTTTCTAAACGACACTTTAGGTCGATCAATATGACTGTAACTGTGATGCTATGGCAGTCACCCCCAGGTATTCCATTTCGCTGTTAAAACAGTTATTTTGGGGGTGTGACAGATTGGCATCAGAGCTAAGGTTATAGCAAACTAGGATGTATCTTGGACCCTAGACTATAACCACATCATCATAGCATCTCATCATTTCATCATAGGTGCATATTCATTATACATATTGTTTCATGCACACACTATGCAAGTTATTTATACCCATACTCATATATAATTATATTGACCTTGTTCACAAGTGACATGTCTTCAGATACACACCCTGTCATCCTTTCATTGGATTCCAACATTGAAGATGCCTTGTCATCTTCCACTACCAATGTACCACCAGTTGCACTTACACCGCCATTAGCACCATTGATTTGTTATAGGAACAAGGGTTTTCCTATTATTCAGCCCATACATAGAATGCCGTTTGGTAGAGTATTCGGACTTAATCTTAATGGACCTATTAGGATGCTTATTGCAAGGGAGATAGTATGTTTTCTTTCCTTCACTAGTAGGGCGCTTACTACTCGGGTACTACCACCACCATCAGCTACTTATTACACTATTGGTCGTCCCATAGTGCGTACTTCAGTTTTACCTCTTAGATGTCGCGAGATAGCGCGAAAGAGGGTAGTATTCCATTCACTATTATCACCATCACATCTCAGAGACCCTACACCCATATATGACAGGCCATTTAAGAAGCAACCACTATTTGACATACCATTACCATCTACCACGCATTACACCACCTTATAGGTTTGAGGTTGGTGAGAGTTTGAGAGCCTCTACTACTAGAGAACCTACAACTCTGCATCGCCAGATGATGACCTCTAATTATTTGAGATTACACACGAGTGTTCGAACGATACACTCTGAATAATACCACAAGCCTCCATAACACAATAAACCAACAAGATGCTTTGAACGGTATTATACCATCATAATGGAACTCATCACAACTCTCCCTTCATTATCAAGTTTGATTACACCACATTCTAAGTCGACGATTACATCATTAGTTGCTCTAGCAACACTACACCGACCAAGGTGGTCACATTAGTAGATTTGACATGTAATTATAACTTTGGGAAGATGCAAGTAAGACAATAGGATTAATAAAGACGATGATGTCTTTACGATTAAATGGTCATGTTGACCAAGATAAAAGTGACTACCCTAGTTTTCGTGTTTCGGAGATAATAACAATTCAAGTAAGTTAAAGCCAAATTAAATCTTTGTACAAACAAAAAAATTTCTTGCAAACCTTACGAAGTACGACAAATTATTGATTTTCAATGGTTGGATTAAAACTCATTTTTTTTTATTTTAACAACAATCTTCTTGAATTCCTTTATCCAAAGACATATACATATGAGATATCGTTTTTATCAAAATACAAAATATTTCGTAGTCACATCTTTTAAATAACTATATTCATTACAAACTTCAAATAAAGTCACTCCAAAATACATTTATGACCAAATTTCACAATGTTTCACTCAAATAAATGTGGTTAATTTTAGAAACCATATCTCCAAGAAGGAACACGCATAACTCATGAACGAATCTCGAAAGCAACCACTATACCTACTTACTATTTGACCTTAGATGCAAAAGAAACCCCTCTACCAGAGGTTGCCAATATTGATACACCATGCCTTAACACCACTACTTCAAATTATGACTTTTTCGCTCATTCCATATTATAAGACCCTCACGCTAGTATAAGCTCGTTGGATTAAAAGATCAAGGTACAATTACTCAACAAAATTTATATTCTTTTCAGAGATCGATATAGCTTAGTCACATTGGGATAAGACCTCATTTTCATGAAAGGATATCGAGAAGTTTCACCTGACCATAAGGCAACCAGTTTTCATTCATGGCAAAATTAAACATCATTCGATGTGGTATCTACTTGACTTAGACCACCCGTACAACAATTTCCATTCTTTATACATCTTAGTCATGCCTAGAGGGATTAAGCATTTGAACTTGCGATCTTTACCTAGTATAAATTCTTGAATACTTCACATCATTGGCACAAATTTATGCCCTATATCCTTTAACACATAGACTATCATCTTCAGTTGACTGTAGATGCCTTAACGACATGTTCATCCTTCACACTCTCAATATCACTACCGTATTCTCAATCACTTCATAATCGTATACCACTACCCTGTTATGAACTAAGTTATTTACATTATTTAAATAGTGGATTAGTAGACTATCACCATTCCATAAGATTCACCCACGTATCCAATAAACCATTCAACGAATTTTATTCCAAGCTATTTTACTACCATATGGGGAAATTGTTCTACAGAATTTTTAAAATAAGCTATTTTATTACCACCCTATAAATTGATTTTTCCGTCATTACACCAAGTATTTCCTATTATTACGCGAAACAATTTTCATGTTACCTGAAAGGAAATATCTAGAATACCATTCTTCATAACAAAACGTTGAACACAATCTAAAACTTTTGAGAAAAATAATGCTATTTTGACTAAATCAAGTATCGCATCATTAGTCCTCAATTAAACATAGCCTGATCACCTATGTATAATTCAGGAAGGATTATGCCATGAAGAAAATAATTACTTCTTTCTTTTTTTAGAATTATTAATAACAATTTTCATCCATAAGCATTTTAAACAGATAAACTCTTTCATAGACATCTCTTTTTGACAAACCCTCCCTAGATACTTACCCCACATGTCACTCATGCAACCATTAAGTCGGATTTTTCCATTGACTTATCTATGAGAGACTTTCCAAATCAATTACAAGGAGGATTCCTCGATACAAGAAAAGCAATAAAAGGATTACAGAACTACTAGCCTAGACTAGAAGCATACAGTGAGACAATTCATGACTCGACAATAGTCCTACGATACCATGAAACCATCCGAACCACCATCTCCGACCTAGTTGTCCAGCTCTATCATTCAAAAGTACTAGCTAGATTGAGTTGCAGGATTGAACACACTGTGAAGGTAAGCTAAGCAACACTATAGAAATAAACCAAGCCTCTTAACCGATACTGTAAAGCATTCCAATTAAACATGGCCTCATCCATACGCAAACTCCCCTGCAGTGAGTTTTCACAAAGAATAATTGATCCGAATTATGGATATTGATATAGATTCCCCTTAAGCGTTATGTCATCAAGAAATTCTAGATAACCACACCTATACATCAAGAGAGGCATCAGACCCAAGCATATCTCCCCAGCTTCATGTGGAAATAAATTAGACATTTATCGACATAGTATCAATGGACACCCTCATTTTGCCAACATGATGACAATTTCAACGATAAACCATTTCAGGACTTAAGTTGGTTGAATACCTAGGCTTGTAGTTTTGCCAAATAACCGCCAATAGGCATCTTCCAATATCAGGAACCGAACGTTAGACATCTATGCATTTATGCGAACATTACATATCCTACTATTTTATCCTTGTTAGTATTTTTACTTTTAAATGAAGTTGATTTCAAAATTGTGTTTATACAAGTCACATATCTCGTAGAAAATAATTTTGAATTGCCTATTTTGAAAAAATACGATCCTTTTTAGTCAATAATTAGCAGAACCATTGTACAATGAGAAATATTTAAACATCAAACTTTGGTAAACAGTCCTTGATTGGTGCTAAACAGTCAGATAATTATTAGTCAACCACTTGTGAATAGTCAACCATAATAGTCAAACAGCTTAGGCCAATGCTTTCGTGGAATACAGGGTTTCCCCAGGTCGTTATGTCTCAACGAGGTGTGCGAAGGTATTAAAAATGAATCTGGGATCGGGTGATTATGAACAGGAAAGGGTATAACTGTGAGTGAGTGATTACACTAAGGATTTATAAAACAAAATAGCTTAAATAAGCTATTAGAATGATTACGTAAACCTAAATAACCTAGAAACGTTTAAAATCTAAAAACTCGTACGTTTAATTTAATTCTACGTAAACGTACGAAATAAAAAGTGAGTTTTAAGAAATAAAAAGTCTATGGATATGAAAATTATATTTTTACAATCCTAATGATATAATAAAATTATTGGAAATTTAAAATTATTTTTACAACTATTTAATTAATTATTATTAATTAATAACTATTTGAAACTATTTAATAATACACTAAATAAGAAGAAAATGTAAAATAAGTTTAGAAAAATAAAATTTAAACTTAGAAAAATCTAAAATAATATAAAACTAATTTTAAAACAGAAAATATATTTTTAACACAGATTTGTCAAGTTTGTATTTAACACTGTGAGATTTTGATTTGTTAAGCACAAATGAATCCAATGAACAAGCAAACTATTTTAAGCTATATTACAACTAACAAACAACACAGGAACATAAAAACATAAAGATTGAAGCAAATAAAGCAATAGAACAGTTATATGCTAAGTTGAGCAAAAATGCTTACAAGGTGAATCAAGCTGAGAGTTTAGAACCATGGACCAAATACCAACCTAACAGCTTCCCACAAAGCTACTAAACCAAGATCAATCCATAATTCAATCTGCTCCAAGCTTCTTCTTTGATCTCCACAAATTTTTTGATTTTTATTCTGTTTTTCTTGATTATTTTTGTATTTTCCTTTTTTTTTTTAAGACTAACGCTGTTTTAAGTTTCTAAAAGCTTATAAAGCCTTGTCAGGAGCTTATGTGAGCAATTAGAGTCCAAATAATCCACTATAACAAAATAAAAGTAAATTTAAGATTTTTGAAATTTGAAAGATGCATATTCTGAGATATCCAAATGAAACTTGAAATTGATATTGTAGAAAGTTTAAATTACATTAAAGGAACAAGATACAAGCTTTTAAGATTAAAGAGTATAACTATAATTGAGATTTCACTAACTACGATTACCTAAAAACTAAACTACAACTAATAATTCTTCATACAGCATCCCCCTGGCTTTATAGATGACAATTAGGGTTAAGTGGGACCCTCTGAGATTTTCCCAACACATCTGAGCCTTTGGATTGGTCAAATGAAGCCTAGCCTTTGATTTCACCTTTTTGGCACCAAAAATGTCATGTGTCAGTTGGGGTAACTTGTGAGGGTTTTACGGGCAATTAAGGGTTCTTGGGAGGTTGTGGAGGTGGAGGGGACAAGTGGGAAGAGTGGGTGATGAGGTGGTGGACAGGTGGTGGTAAAACCACCATGGTTTTGGGTTTACAGGTGTGGGTGAAGGGGATGAACAGTGGAGGTGGGAAAGGCGGGGTCAAAGGGTCAAACCTAGTTTATATTTAAAAGGGTGTGGGATGGGTGTGTGTTGGGCCAGGGGTAAGGGTTTGGGCTTGGTTTGTTTGGTTTGGATTTGGATTGGGGTTTTATATTTATAAGGGTCCGGTTTGGTTAAGTAATAAACAAGGACCAATTTTGCAATTATCCAAAAGTTGGGGGGCTGAAAATGTAACTATCCCAAAGTACTTGCAAGGGTGAAACTTGCCAAGTTTGAATAATACAAGGACCATAGATGCCATTTTTCCAATTTTAAATAACCAGGGACCTTTTCTGCCAAATCTTCAAACTTCAGGGACCAAACATGTAATTTCACCAAACTTTCCAACCAAGGACCATTCCTGCCAAATCTTCAAACTTCAAGGACCAAACATGTAATTTCACCAAACTTTCCAACCAAGGACCATTCCTACCATAGAAGATTAGTATAAGGACCAAAATTGATTTTCTCAAAGTTTTTACATCCCAAGGACCATTTACCTCAATTTTGCAAAGTTGAGGGACGAAACTTGTAATTTTGTGAAACTTTACACCAAAGGACTAAATATGTAATTTGTGATTAAAAAAGGACCTTTGGTGACTTTTTCATGTTTTAGAATAAACAGGGACTAGTTTTGACAAGTTTTGAAAGTTGAGGGACTGAAACTGCCAATTAGGTAAACTTTGTTCGTTTTTTATCTGTTTTTGATTATTTTGCATCTGAAACATATAAAACACACTTCTGGGATAATTTCAGTATTTTTATGCATATTTGAGTGTTTTTTGGATGTTTTGGCAGTTCAGATTAGGTAAAAATGATGAGTATTTACACACTCATTAATCCCCCACACTAAAATATTGCTAGTCCCTAGCAATCTTTTGAGAAAAACTTAATGGATTTGAAACTCTTTACCAAAAGCCATTACTTCTGGAGTAGCCAAATGTTTCTGTTCAGGTAAGAACTATGGTCCACCTGATAACCATGTGATTTTGAGCAAACCACCAGCTGTCAACGGATTTGATTTGTCTTTACCAAAAGCCGTTTGCTTCTGGACTAGCCAACTCTTGATGGACAAAGTCAACATCTTGGTGAGCTGATTACCAATTATGGTTTTTCCACTGCCTTTACCACAAGCCATAATCTTGCGGGCTAGCCAACTCTTTCACTTTTTAGGATATGGCGAGTTGAGATACCATACAATTTTGGGCAAATTGTAAGCCATGAACGGATTTGAGATATCTTTACCGAGAACCGTTTTCTCTCGGATTAGCCAATCCTTATGTGGGTTAGACATGGTGGACTGATAACCATTTATTGCGTTCTAAGTGAGAAAAAATTTTAAAATTTTGGCTAAAATAGGGGTACTTGATGGAACATGTGTTTAAATTCGTTAGAATAACGAATCCCCCCCCCCCCCCCCCCCCCACACTTAGAACTGAATATTGTCCTCAATATTCAAAGTACCGGGTGTTAAACCAACACTTAGAACGTAAGAAGGAAAATACTCATAGCCTTTATTTAAGTTTATATACATGTTCTTTTTTTTTGCGAGGATATATACATATATACAACATGTGGGTTAGTATTTCCCCCACACTTAGGTGAAACATGGGTGAAAACCCATATACATGCTACTGTTTTTGTTTACCGAGTCGCTAGCTTGACTCGACCCCGAATTCATTTGTTCATGGGGAAGTATTATGTGGAAGAGACAATCTGCATCAGACTTTCATTCAAGAGGTTTGGATAAACATTGAAGCACGTGAAAGTTCCACACCGATGAGATATACAGACCCTGGCTCAAAAATGATAAATGAAAATGCCGGGGTCAAAGATAATGTCCTCACTCCCGAAAGAGTGAAGAACAGGAGAAGCCACGGGATATATGAAGAAAAGAAAGAAAATCATGATAAATATCATGACTAACTCCTCATCTTCAATAGGAGAATTCATTGTTTCATGAATCTCAACAGTTAAGCTCGTTTGATCAAGACATATTATAGGTATGTCTAGATCAAAATAAAAGTTATCATACTCCGGAGGAGATATGATATGAGTGAGTTCACAGGAGAACTCCTCAAAGGTGAATGAATCATATTCGGAATTGATTTGAGTGAGTTCACTAGGGAACTCCTCAAAAGTAAATGATTCATATACGGGAAGAGAATTATAAGAATGAGAAGTGGTAATACCACTTATCTTCTCTCTCGTATGATCAAAATGGAACGTTTGAAATTCCGGAATAGAATCATTTATCAAAAGCTCACTATCCATAACGGGGATAGGAGATGTAATAGGCTTTTCATTAAAAGCCTCGATTCTAGAAATGAGAAGATTAACATTTAATAATGTAAGACGAAGAGCTTCGTCTTGGATTATTTTTTCATCATTCTCTTCTTCTGAGTTGACAAGCTCAGAAGGTAATTCCCCCACATAACTTATGTCTCCACAAGATAAAGAATAGTCCTCATCATAATCAAAGAACATCTCAATATGATCATTTGGGAAGACAAGAGGATGGGGGGATATCACACACATGATCAAGAATTCCCTGTGACTCACTTGGGATTGAGACAAGGTTCTCAACACTAGACTTTATGAATTCGTCAGATTCCTTTGCAGGATTTGTGTCAAGATGCTCGTCCCCCATGCTCAGAGAGTGAGTGGGAACCTCGGGTGTGATAACATCAAACTGAGGGAGTTGAGAAGGACTAGCATACATGGATTTTACAATTTCCATTTGTTCTGCTGCTAGTAATTCTTCCATACTCTTTTCTCCCTGTATTTCCATGGAAGGAGTTTCAATTGATGAACTTGATGAGGTATCATCATTATCAGTTTCAGTATCTTCATCAAGAAGAGCGGCATTTTGAAATTTGGAACGTGTTATAGATGCTCGTTCTAAGACTAGTAATTCTTCCATGCTTCTTTCGTCTCTAGATGCATGTTCTTCTGCAAGTAGTTCTTCCATGGATTTCCCACGGGACTGTTGGATGAGTGTAATTTGTGGGGGTGTGGATGTGTCAAACCCAGACGGTTGACATTGATCATCATTATGAGGACCCCCACAGTACGCACAAGAAGAACTTGGAGCTTGGCGAAGAGAAATATTAGCCAACTCCTCCTTAAGGTCTTTTAGTTTCTCAAGAACCTCAAGACAAAGGTCTTGCATGTATTGAGGAGTTGCTTTGATCATTTGGCACTGTGGAGGTGGGTCTTGAACCGAATAGTCGTAATTTTTGCAAGGAAATGGATTCCCTGTCTGACAATCCGAGCTAAATTGAGGACCTCCACAATACTCATAACAGTTGAACTGATGTGGTTGTGATTCGTATGTGTTTGGGTCATAATTGTTATCAGGAAACTGCTCATTGACAAGCGTGCTTCCTGATTGACAATCAGAACTGTAGTGTGAACCACCGTAGTACTCACAACAGTAAAACTGCTGAGTCTCATAGTGTGGAAGCTGATGGAATGAATCAGTCATGTCAGGGTAGGAATAGGGATTCTGGTTATAGACAGACTCGTTTCCTGACTCTACCATGCCACAACTGGGGCAATTACCACCATTATAAGGACTACCACACCATTGACAAACAAGAGGGTGAGAATAAGACATAGAAAGAATCAAAGGGTAATAGAGGGTAAAAATGAAGAATAAAAAAGGTAGGAGGGTAAAGGTGAATATTTTTGGTATTTTTGAAAAATTTTGTAATACTAATAAGAAGGAAAATATTTTTTTGGTTTTTTTTTTTTTTTTTTTTTTTTTTTTTTTTTTTTTTTTTTTATAAAAATAAGGACAAACGATGGTAAATATACAATGGATGTATATTCAACAATCACAGATGCTTTAAATTCGTATAGAATACGCGCACAACCTCCCCGGCAGTGGCGTCAAATTTTAATTGGTGCTAAACAGTCAGATAATTATTAGTCAACCACTTGTGAATGGTCAACCATAATAGTCAAACAGCTTAGGCCAATGCTTCCGTGGAATACAGGGTTTCCCCGGGTCGTTATGTCCCAACGAGGTGTGCGAAGGTATTAAAAACGAATCCGGGATCGGGTGATTATGAACAGGAAAGGGTATAAGTGTGAGTGAGTGATTACACTAAGGATTTATAAAACAAAATAGCTTAAATAAGCTATTAGAATGATTACGTAAACCTAAATAACCTAGAAACATTTAAAATCTAAAAACTCGTACGTTTAATTTAATTCTACGTAAACGTACGAAATAAAAAGTGAGTTTTAAGAAATAAAATGTCTATGGATATGAAAATTATATTTTTACAATCCTAATGATATAAGAAAATTATTGGAAATTTAAAATTATTTTTACAACTATTTAATTAATTATTATTAATTAATAACTATTTTAAACTATTTAATAATACACTAAATAAGAAGAAAATGTAAAATAATTTAGAAAAATAAAATTTAAACTTAGAAAAATCTAAAATAATATAAAACTAATTTTAAAACAGAAAATATATTTTTAAGACTATTTATCTAATTATTATTAATTATTAACTATTTATTAATTTGTAAAAACTAAATTAAATTAAGAAAAATAGCAAATGAACAGTGAAAAATCTAAAACTTTTTATAAAATTATTTTATAACTATAGGAAGCTATGAAAATTATAAAAATGAAAATTGCTTTTTAAATAAGCTGAAAATAAGCCAATAAGCTTAAATAGAAGCTATCACTTCCATTAAAGTTGCTTTTTCTAAATTTTCTTTTACAAAACTAATTTACTACTGCTAATAAGCAACTTTTATGAAGGAACTTATGTTATAGCTTATTAATAAGCTGTGCACACTCACAAATCCTTAACAGGTTGAAGTCTTAGCTTATTAGGACTTGTCAAGTTTTGAATAAGCTATTATTAAGCCACACAGATCACAATAACCACACTACTAATGATAAAAGGCAGATATAGGCACAAGGGAACCAAATAAGCACACTTAATAAGCTAGAATAAGCAAATAAGCTATTGGCCAAAACCTGAAATCCAAACAGGCCAAATAGGCAACTTTTGGACCTCTGTGGGGTCCACAGAGGTGAAAGGGGGTCCAAATTGAAACTTGAACCTTAAAGTTGACCAGGTCAGCTATGAAATAAGCCAATAAGCTAGGCTTATGGCTTATTAATGAAGTCTAGGTGAGGCTTGGAAGTTGGGTGTCAAACCTGAGTACTCAGTGTACTTAGTCAAAATGGTCAAACTTCAAGCTGATTGCAGCCCTACCAAATAAGCTCAAAAGCTTGAAATAAGCCCTGATCTAGAAAGATAAGCTGCTTGGCTTTCCAAAAAGCCAAGTATCATACACTGGGGCCCAATAATGAGTTTTGTGCAAGCTTGAGAAATCAAGTGTTTAACCTGTGCATAGGGCACCTTTTCTAAAAATGTTAAAGTTAAGCACTAATTAAGCAGCCAAATAAGCTATCTAAAAATTAACAAAAATACCTAGTAAAGATAAGCAGCTAAATATTAAGATCCTAAAAGCATAAGTCTTGAAACTAAGTATTAAAGCCTACAAGAAATTATCTATTTTATTCAAAAATCCATTACCTGAAAATTTGACTTTTTAAATTACCTGTCTAAGTTGACTTATATGAGTTTTAATCTAATCCTAGTGACTGATTATGATGTAATAAGATAAAAGAGGACTAGATTAAGCTAGATTATCTACTTATAAGCTAATATGTAGAAAATGGACTTATAAATCCTAACAGATAACAACTTAGGTGAGATTGTAAGTCATTTTGACTTTTGATCAAATAACCACAGGATTTTATGAGTCTCTTGACCTAGTATTACCTAAGCTAACATGAAATAACCATAATTAACCAAAGAAACTCACTATTGCTCAGTGAGTTACACTGAACCAAATACCCCTTTATGAAGGTTGATTTGGAGTTTTCAAAACAATTGGTATATTAAAGCCATAACACTGATTCCAAACACTATATTATGATTATATAAGATCAAATGAACATAAATCAACAACACCACAAGCATATAACACAGATTTGTCAAGTTTGTAATTAACACTGTGAGATTTTGATTTGTTAAGCACAAATGAATCCAATGAACAAGCAAACTATTTTAAGCTATATTACAACTAACAAACAACACAGGAACATAAAAACATAAAGATTGAAGCAAATAAAGCAATAGAACAGTTATATGCTAAGTTGAGCAAAAATGCTTACAAGGTGAATCAAGCTGAGAGTTTAGAACCATGGACCAAATACCAACCTAACAGCTTCCCACAAAGCTACTGAACCAAGATCAATCCATAATTCAATCTGCTCCAAGCTTCTTCTTTGATCTCCACAAATTTTTTGATTTTTATTCTATTTTTCTTGATTATTTTTGTATTTTCCTTTTTTTTAAAGACTAAAGCTGTTTTAGGTTTCTAAAAGCTTATAAAGCCTTGTCAGGAGCTTGTATGAGCAATTAGAGTCCAAATAATCCACTATAACAACATAAAAGTAAATTTAAGATTTTTGAAATTTGAAAGATGCATAATCTGAGATATCCAAATGAAACTTGAAATTGATATTGTAGAAAGTTTAAATTACATAAAAGGAACAAGATACAAGCTTTTAAGATTAAAGATTATAACTATAATTGAGATTTCACTAACTACGATTACCTAAAAACTAAACTACAACTAATAATTCTTCATACAGCATCCCCCTGGCTTTATAGATGACAATTAGGGTTAAGTGGGACCCTCTGAGATTTTCCCAACACATCTGAGCCTTTGGATTGGTCAAATGAGGCCTAGCCTTTGATTTCACCTTTTTGGCGCCAAAAATGTCATGTGTCAGTTGGGGTAACTTGTGAGGGTTTTACGGGGCAATTAAGGGTTCTTGGGAGGTTGTGGAGGTGGAGGGGACAAGTGGGAAGAGTGGGTGATGAGGTGGTGGACAGGTGGTGGTAAAACCACCATGGTTTTGGGTTTACAGGTGTGGGTGAAAGGGATGAACAGTGGAGGTGGGAAAGGCGGGGTCAAAGGGTCAAACCTGGTTTATATTTATAAGGGTGTGGGCTGGGTGTGTGTTGGGCCAGGGGTAAGGGTTTGGGCTTGGTTTGTTTGGTTTGGATTTGGATTGGGGTTTTATATTTATAAGGGTCCGGTTTGGTTAAGTAATAAACAAGGACCAATTTTGCAATTATCCAAAAGTTGGGGGCTGAAAATGTAACTATCCCAAAGTACTTGCAAGGGTGAAACTTGCCAAGTTTGAATAATACAAGGACCATAGATGCCATTTTTCCAATTTTAAATAACCAGGGACCTTTTCGGCTAAATCTTTAAACTTCGGGGACCAAACATGTAATTTCACCAAACTTTCCAACCAAGGACCATTCCTGCCAAATGTTCAAACTTCAGGGACCAAACATGTAATTTCACCAAACTTTCCAACCAAGGACCATTCCTGCCATAGAAGATTAGTATAAGGACCAAAATTGATTTTCTCAAAGTTTTTACATCCCAGGGACCATTTATGTCAATTTTGCAAAGTTGAGGGACTAAACTTGTAATTTTGTGAAACGTTACACCAAAGGACTAAATATGTAATTTGTGATTAAAAAAGGACCTTTGGTGACTTTTTCATGTTTTAGAATAACCAGGGACTAGTTTTGACAAGTTTTGAAAGTTGAGGGACTGAAACTGCCAATTATACAAACTTTGTTCATTTTTTATCTGTTTTTGATTATTTTGCATCTGAAACATATAAAACACACTTCTGTGATAATTTCAGTATTTTTATGCATATTTGAGTGTTTTTTGGATGTTTTGGCAGTTCATATTAGGTAAAAATGATGAGTATTTATTCACTCATCAGTCCTACTCACAACATGTTTGAAAACCGCGTCACATTTCATAACTATTGAATTTTGAATCGTCAAGAAAGATATTATTTAGTAGACCATTTGTTCCATTTTCTAAATTCGTTTATTCAGAAAAAGATTTCGACCAAAAAACTCAAAATAGTGAGATAAATTTTGAAGACAAATCACCATACTACATCGCTTATGCAATTAGGGCTTTGTGATTTGACAATAAGGAATATTAGAATGTATGATGAAGGAAATTAGGAGGGACACCATAGATCGATTACAAAAGTCAGTAATGGAGACCAAACACAATAGGCAAAGAAAGACACATGTCTTAGCACCCATTAGACCAAAACGCAAGGAGTCAAAAATTGTTACCTATATTCTATCTTCTTCGTATAACGCCCTTTTCGAAAGCCATGACGTTGTAAAATTAGTCACCAGACTCATTGTAACCGTTTCAATTATTCCTGATTGATCGAATCACCTCAGACTTCTAGCAATCATTTTAAGATTTCCTTCGGAACTCCATTTAGATGTAAACACCACCTATCATCCTCAGACCAATGGTCAGATCGAGAGGACAATTCAAACATAGGAAAGATATGCTCAGAAAGTGAGCGATTGACTCTAGAAATGGTTGGACTAACCATTTATCATAAATCAGATTCGTTTGCAACGATAGTTATCGCACGAGCGTAGAGACTACACCATTTGAGGCACTCTATGGTCGAAGTACCAATTACCCATTTACAGACCGAAATTGGAAAGTTAAATTCACTGGTCTAGAACTAAACTATGGAACAACAAAGGAAATTTTACAAGTCAAGAACCAGTTACAAGCAACGAGAAACTGGTAGAAGTTAGGTTGGTGCATGATGCACATCATGCGGATTGGGTATCCCTGAACAGCAAACCATCTAGATTCAAGTGGGAGAACGAACTAAGTTGAAAGCTTTGCCTTGGAGAGGCATGATACAATTTTGGTAACACGAGAGATTGAACCTCTAGTATATTGGACCATTTAAGATTCATTTTAGAATCGACCAGCTGACATACAAATTTAAGTTCTGGCAGAGTTCAGCAACATATATTACCAATATCAGATTGTAAACCTCAAGAAGCGCTGATCATCTATTGATGGACCGAACTCGAAAAAAGCCAAACTCACTATTCCTGTAATCACTCATGAAATAAACAGGAATTTCTTACAAATCAAGAATCAGTTACAAGTCGATAAGTTGTAAACCCTTAGAATTTCCAGTTGGTGGTAGGGTCACGTTAAAAGTTCTGCCTAGGAAAGGCATGATACCGTTCAGAAAAACCCGGGAAGTTAAACTCGATGTACACTGGACCATTTAATATTTCAGACAGAGTAGGCCAGTAACCCTCAGACTTGAGCCTTGTTGGAAAGTAGCAGGATTACACAAACAGGTTCTACAATTTCAAATCCCAAGAAATGATTTTCAGATTAGTGACTCATGATTCCATTGAAAGGAATCCAACCCAATGACAAACCTAAACCTGTAGGAGAACCAGTAGAAATCATGGACCGTGAGGTCGAACGGTTGAAGCAAAGTCGAATTCCTATCGTGAAAGTTCGCTGGAATTCTCGAAGAGGACCTGAATTTACTTGGGAACGGGAAGACCAAATGCAACTCAAGTATCCACATCTTTTTACCGAATATACTTCAGAGACCAACCAAAACTGAACTTCGGGACGAAGTTCCTTGTAGAGGGGAAGACTGTCACAACTCGTAATTTCATACCCCTTTTCATATGCCGAAATTTCATTTTCATATTGGAAAGTTACTATTCACCAATCACTATTCATCATTTTTTAGGTCAGTTTGATATTCCGAGAAGCATTAAAAAAATATTACTATCCACAAAACACTATTCATTTCCAGAAGAAAAACACTATTCACGTGCATTGCTCATTTCATAGTAAATTTAGTTTACGGATATTTAAATTCGCGTAACCGATTTGGTTCAGGTGCGAATTCATGCTTTATTAGTAGGGACATTTCATACGGACTAGAAATAGTCTACATTTCATCATAATAGCATTTGCATACTATACCACTCGTAGAATATTCAAATTAATATTTTTGATATATTTAACATTTTACGTATATTTATTTTTAAATAAACATTAACATACGATTAATAAATATGACTAACATATCTAACAATCCCCACAATGGTTCCGATATATTTTTAAACCCCTTACAACATCACAAAGATTATAAAATTCATTTACCCGGTATTTTGGAAATTTATTTAATTTATATCGTAAGTTTAATATAATTACGATGGTTTTCGTGGAAACTAAATAATAATTATCTAAACACTAAATATTTGTACCCAACATATTTTTATAATTTTTATGATTTTATTATGTCCCGGTTAACTTCGTTAAAATTTATTTCTAGCAAACTCGGTACCCGATTATAACTAAACTAACTAAAACTACAACTAAACTACACTTACACTACACTATATCCTAATTAAATCTAGCTAGTTTCTTGCCCTCTTTTTCCTATATGTCAAGCCGACCCGACCCCCCCCCCCCCCCTTTAACCTCAAGCTTTAATTACTTTTAATCTATTTTAATCTCTAGTAAATATCTAGCAAACTTATCTCATACACCTCATAATCTTAGAAGCAAAAATCAAACTATTCTCTCTTCCTCTCTTATCCAAACCCACGGCCACACAAAGAACAAGAAGCAAAAATCATAGATTTTCCAAGATCAAGCTATTTTCTAGTTCATTTGGTGATCTTTGTTAGAGTTTTGAAATAAAAACTCAAGGTCTATTAGGTTTTACTCATCCAAGCTCTCTAATCTTTCAAAGTAAGTTGTCAAACTCATTTTCATAATTTCTTCAAGTTATTTTCATGATCATATGATTTCTATACAAGATTACATGCATATGTTAGTTTATACCACTCATTTTTATATATTTATATCTTTGAAACCCTAGAAATGGAAACCCTTGGTAGATTTACTTGGATGATGTTGTTTAAGAACCCATGACACCCTAAGAAGGTGTATGGTAGAAATAGACTAGATTTGTGATGATTGAAAGTGATTTGGTTGGATTAGAAACAAGTTTGAAACACTAGAAATGAGTTTAGAAACTATATATAAACCTACTGTCCCAAAAAGCCAAATCCAGAAAACTCAGGAACTCAGGGGTAATTTTTGACCAAAGATTAAGAAAATACTTTAAAAAACGAAGCCATAGGTGAAAGAACGGATTAAAACGAGTTTATAACGAAGGATATATGATTTTTGCAAGTTTAACGACGAAAACTATTTTCTGAAAATATTCATGCTGTTGGACGATTTTCGACGGACAAAAAGAGGCGATAGACGTAACCTAGATAAGCCGAGCTATCAAAAATGTGTTAGAACATGCTAAGATGAAACCGTGGATATAAAGAACGAGAAAAATGAACTTATAACGACAAAGATATACACGTTTCAAAATCGACAAAACTCTATTATTTTAGTAGCCACTATTTGAAATAATAATCTACGTACTAAATACTATATTTTCTAGAAATAATGTTAAAGAGCCATATTCAAAACCATTGAAGTACGTATGACTAAAAGCTTATTTACCCGACTATTAGATGCTATTTCAAGGTTTTCAAAGCGATGAATTTAATACTAACATTTTATATACGATATATATTACAACTAGTTTTTATAAGTATAGTTAGACTTAACTTTCCCAAGTATGGAAAATATTTTACCTTGACAATAACTAGTATTTTCAAGTTAAGAGTGGTATAGGCATCATGTGCATGTGCATTCATTACATCACGTCATGATCTAAAGTAGATCGTTATTACTTATATTAGGTTGCGGCTAATATTCGCGCCTTGTTGTCCCTATCATTTCACGTCATAGTATCATCGTTTCAGGTGAGTTTTCATAGCCCCGTTTTTAATTCAATATTTGATTTCAATTACCACGGAGGAGAATACATTGCATCACTTATTTTTGTACATGCCAAAGTATAAATTCCATACATTGCTTAAGTTGCCTTATTACCACGTCATAACAAGTCCCCTTTATTATCATGGACCGTTAATTAATTTACAAGCGAGAGTGAGTGAATAGATCTATTGAGGGTGACTCCTTCATCCGTGTTTGGGTTGCTCCAACGGAATTACGGATGCATTTCATGTCTAATATATTTAGAGTGTCTGGTAAACACTCATTTGGGGCCAATTTAATTGCGTCTAGCTTCGGGGTCATGAGCATAAGAGCCAATGTAAATTTTATTACTGAAATCTTATTACTTTACTTTTTACTTATGACTATTGTACATCCGATTTAACTTATAAACCTATGATTATTCGCCAACTTTATGTTGACCGTTTTAGCAATGTATTTTCAGGTTATTAAGGTAGCTCATGTTGCATGCATTTGGATCTTCATGGAGTCGCGGAGTCGACGCGTCTCACTATATTCTCTGCACTTATGAAACGTTTTTTCTAGTATGACTTGTTTTTCATAAACTTGCAAAACCTTTTGGGACCTATGTTTTATAAACTCTGAATGTTTTAATGATCAAATGCTGTATTTTCTAAACGACACTTTAGGTCGTTCAATATGACTGTAACTGTGATGCTATGGCAGTCACCCCCAGGTATTTTATTCCGCTGTTAAAACAGGTATTTTGGAGGTGTGACAAAATCTATTTAAAGAAAACAAACACATTAAAAGAATAGCATTTATTAACTAGAAATTGCATATAGACACAACAAATAATACTAACACAAACATATGGTTATCCTATAACCACTATAGTGTTTTATGCAAGTGTCAATTATTTGGCGTTTAGAAATATGCAATTGCACTCAAGAAATTTGGCTCGATTTAGGTAGTTTTTTTTGGGCTAGTCACCGCTTCATGGTTTTAGCATTATATTAAAAGAATATCTTTTCTTTGTTCATTATATTTTTGGCTAAAACAAAAACAAACAAATAGTGATGTACCAGCTTTGCACTTGGTACTCGACTTGCAAGAGATACACAAATGTGCACTATAGTCATGACTTAACTATTAAACATTCATTGCCTAGTATACACAATAACACGCTACCACATTGTGACTTAAAGTAGAAATAAAACAAAAATTAAAAGTCACGAAAAATAACAACGGAAATTGAGCCAAACTCATGTATATCATATATAATCAAATGAGAAGAATAGAGATGGCAACGGGTCGGGGGTACAAAGGAATGCATTCCCTACTCCTTGTCCCCATCCCTGTCCCAAACCGGGTCGAGGAATATAATATGATCCCCATCGAGTACGCGTTTTTTTAACTTTTTTTCCATCTCTACTGAGAAACAACTTACTTAAATCTAGAACTAAGAAAAAACAAATTGTAATACATGTTTACAAAAGGATAAATTAAAAAAAAGTAACCTAAATTGTTAATCCTATGTTGTTAAACCGTAGTTAAGGAAAAAAAAATTATACATATACTACTTGATAACATGAAAATTATTTATATAAGTTATATATCAATGATCAGACTATTATTATATATAAATACAGTATCACAAAGATCAAAATAAATTCACTGATATAAGTAATAAATTATTTAATCATAAATTTAAGAGCAATGACAAGTAATGTACCTGAAGAGGATAAACAGTAATTCTGTGAGAAAATGGTGGAGAACAAAAGAGGTTCAAACGGGTTTGTGAGATAATCAACTTTAAATAGATTTGAGCCTTTCAAGCAATATATTTTTATTTTGCCATGACTTAAAAATGATATTGGTGTTAAGTTTAAAGAGAGAAGTAGAAAGTTAGATTGAGATGCATGAAAAAAAGATAAAGAGAGGGTGGTGGTGGTGGTAGTGATTGTATAACTTTCTGATTAAATACACCGTTCATCCCTAAGGTTGTATCACCAAAATAATTAACCAAAACGATGAAATGATCATTTTACCCTCATGTGCAAGGCACATGGGGAAAATGATAGAAGTTGGCTGACTATAAATGGGTCAAGGGACACAATCGGCCTCAAAAACCCAACTTTTGGACGCACCACGACGATTTACCAAACTTAGGGTCCATGGCTATGTTTTCTGGAAAGTTTATGGACCAACGGTGTATTTTTTTTTTCTTGTATTAATTTTCATTTCATAAAAGTTTTAATGTGTTCGAGGAGAATATTTAAAAATTTATTCTAATAACTTGTTTAATTTGTACCATGTGGTTTATTGATTGTATTTTTGCATCGAGGAGCATTTTAATGATTACATTAATTGAAGATGTTATATATATATATATATATATATATATATATATATATATATATATATATATATATATATATATATATATATATATATATATATATATATATATATATATATATATATATATATATATATATTGCGCCTATGTTAATTGTACAATATGTATGTATAGTTGTATTGCTTAATACTTACGTTTGAAATGTCTTAGTTTTTTAATGGAGGGAATGGTTTTCCTCCATTATATGTAGTTTAGATTTATAACGAATAACTATAGGCTTGATTGAAATTAAAATGAGATATATCTTGCAACACGATGATAACTACTAACATGGATTAGCTTACACGTCTTACCTTAAAAAACATGTAAAAGACAGCGCTCAGACTAAGTTAACGTCCCACTTAAAATGCATGTCTATTTTCTCGCGAAGTCCTTTCATTCAAAACAAACAGCTAAGCTACACGTCTGAAGACCGACTATAAAGTTACTACTTGTAAGATTTGAAATTCATTTGCCACTCTATAAACGAAATGTTATTAATAAAACGGCAGAAACTTGAACCTAGTAGCATAATTATGATTTCTTTTATTTTCATCATAAATAAATTAAGAAAAATGATAAATCTTCCTACTTCATATTCCTACAAATCTTTCTACTCACAGAATACTGACAAGTGTGAGAAGTGACGGTTTGAATTTAGAGAGAAAATGAATGGAGAAAGAATATATAATATTGTTGTGTGTATAGAAGGATTAGTAGGAAAATATTGTATGAGGCTCTAGCGATACTCATAAATTAAATGGAAGAAGTCAAAAAGATCTACAAAGTGATCTAAGCCGTCAATTTTGATCTAGATCTCAACCCTTCTTTTCATTTTCTCATATATCTTCTTTCTCACTTCTCCATTAATCTATTCACAATAAATGTCTCTTCCATAAAAATAAACACACACACAAATACAACATTCAATTAGTGCACATGAGATTGATCAGTTATTGTTTATGTACTTTAGTGTAAGAAATGAAGATTGAAAAGGCATATGATTTTGCACGCGACTGATTGTTTGTAGCTTTGATTATTTACTTATTTACTTTTTGAACGATAGTATATATTAAAAAAACTACTAGTAAGTCGTTAGAAGCTAAAGAATACAATTACAAATCAAAAAATAAACAAAACTACATTTTGTAGATTTCTCACGAGGCTTAGTTGGCGCTGAGCATAGGAAATATATAGTTATGTGACTTTGCTCTATTGTGTGATGATTTGCTTAATTGGTAATTTCTTTATAGTGTAAGAGCTTAGGTAATACATGCTATCATGGTGGCTTTTACATGTGCTTTAATGCATTATCACATTATTATTATTATTATTATTATTATTATTATTATTATTATTATTATTATTATTATATAAATAACATAACAATGTTTATCAATTTTCTTCAATTAGATTATAATATTCATTCATTAAAAGAAGTAATAATAATAATAATAATAATAATAATAATAATAATATGTCAAAAAAAATAAATAATAAAAATCACCATGTGAACTTTTTAGATTTTTTTCGCTTTCTATTTGCAACCATATTCGGACGTAGTCCAACTTTTTTTTTTTTTTTTTTTTTTTTTTTTTTTTTTTTTAGCGTCATGATGATTTTATGTACTAGCCCTTTAATCTGACACACACACACATACATATAACCTTTATCATCAGGGTTTTGAATATTGCGTCATATATATCCTCAAGTTTCTTGTATTTACATTTAGAATGTTACGGAGTATCTCAATTAATGTGATAGACAGGAAAAAAAAATGATTCGAAATCATATGATTGTAAGTTTATCCAATCAATAAAACGCGAAAATTCCATGGTTGTGTGTATTATTCATCTTATCTTCGTAATGCATGTACTCCGCTGATAATAGAAAGAGTATATGACATGTATGTTCTTTGTGGTTTACTCTCAAAAACTAGAGATTTCTTACCGGCCTCTTGCTAGACATATTACATTTACGTACATACATTTAACCCTTTTTTTTTTTAATCTCAAAACTTTATTGCTTACAAAACGATTCAAATTGGACATAAAGTCATTTTTCATTTGTCCAAATATATACAAAAATGAATTAAAATACTTGAATAAAACAACCCCCGAGTTAAAATACTTGCTACAAATTGAAATTTTCATATCTCGAACACTAACAATAATCGCAATTTGATTAAACTTTAGCACCAATCTTCATAGGCTCTACTTAGCACCCACCTAGCAATGCTAATAAAAGGAATGCCAATATGTATAACTATTCAAACTATTGAGTTTAGCTATTAGATTTTAGGAAGTCAAATTCCTTTTTGAAGTAAAATTAAATCAACATGTACCAAATAAATACATAATTAAATAGATAAATCTAAAATAATATGTTTTTTTTTTGAACGGTTACTTTCTTTAAGGGAAAACCATGTCCAATTGAAACCCGATGGGGGGAAAACCTTCAACTTAAGCCGCTCGAAGGCACGACACTTAAATTGAAGTAAACCCTGCCTTCTCCAAATTCGAACCCTAGTGGGTTGAAACCTTTATTGAAGGACTTTGAAATCGTACCGACAGGGCAGTGGTCCACAAGGGAGGACTTCCCGGTTTGGTCACCCAAACCGGTACTACTCTCCACTAGGCACGCTTAACTGAATAAGACATGCCCAGTGAACCACAAGCCCATTGGTTAAAATAATATGTTTTACAAACATTGTTTTAATTAGTTATTAGATAAGTTTTAGTCTTCACTCCTAAAGTTGGAACTTGATGAATTTATTTCTTAATTAAGATTCTTACCTTCGTAGTGAATTGTGGCATTTACTATCGTTGTTGCTTACTAGTTTTGGTTAACTTTTAAGTGAAATTCTAATATAGTTAGCATTGGTTTTTAGTCTAATTTATACGGAGTATTACAATAATTTTGTTCATACGTAATAACATCGAGTTTGATAATTTACTTCAAAGGAATTCGATCGCCCAATAATCACACGTAAACTACACGTCATGTGTGATCTAATACGAACATGTTCATAATTAGCTCGTCGTAGTTATAGATCATCCAGATTTTAATTCTTCTTTATCCATACAATGTATTTAATCATTCAATAATATGACAATAACAATACTCATTATTCATTAATTCGCGTCACCCTCATCTTAGTTTCAAGGGAGCTTTCAACAACGATTTGAACGTTGTTTCATCACCAACTCTTTGTCAAATTCTTATTAAAATATTTAAAACAGTAAGTTTTCAAAGCCATCTTAAATATATAAACCTAAGTAAATGTTGTTTGCTTTCAAAATTTTATAAATAGCTAGGTGCATGTAAAAAAAAAAAAAAAAAAAAAAAAAAAAAAAAAAAAAAAAAATCAACAAAATTAAACCGTCCTGTAGGGTTTTGGGAAAGCGATATTTATTGGTTTTAACTTGTGGAGCAAGATATCTGCATGGGGAAGAAGCGAATATTTTAAAAGCGAAATAAAGTTGCTATATGCCTATTTCTTCTATGCAACATGTTACCTTTTTGCCTTGAAAGAAAATAACTTGCAATCTTTTTTGATGTTTTCTCTAAAAAAAACGTTTGACAGTCAGTATATTATATTATATAAAATAAAACATAAATCACCATGACTAGAGAGAACTGCAAAATACATCTATGTGGTTTATAGGTTTTGTCATCTTACATCCTTGTCAAAAACTTTTGGCAAGATACATCACCCGTTAGGCAAACGTTTGCCACCATACATCCCTCGTTTACAATGAGTACTAACGGTGCAAATATTTTCTCCGTTATCTCTTAACGAGACTGAAAATATTACACCGTTAGCCTTCGTTAGCCAAACATTTGCCCAGTTAGTCCTCTTTTTGAGGGTTTTTTTTTTTTTTTTTTTTTTTTTTTTTTTTTCCGTTTTTTACGTTTTATCCATTTTTTGTCAGTTTTTTTTCGTTTTTTGTACGTTTTATTAGCTTTTTTACGGTTTTATCCACTTTTTGTACGTTTTATCCATTTTTGTCAAATTTTTTTACTATTTATCCGTTTTTTGTACATTTTATCCATTTTTGCCATTTTTTTTACGTTTTATCCATTTTTTGAACGTTTTTTTACATTTTATCCGTTTTTTAAGCGTTTTTATCCGTTTTTGTGCGTTTTTATCCCTTTTTTTGTACGTTTTGTCCGTTTTTTGTCCGTTTTTTCTTGTTTTTTGTATGTTTTATCCATTTTTTGAACGTTTTTTTTTTTTACATTTTATCCGTTTTTTTTTGCGTTTTTATCTGTTTTTTGTACGTTTTATCCATTTTTTGTCTGTTTTTTTCTCGTTTTTTGTACGTTTTATCCATTTTTTTCAGTTTTGTTTACATTTTGTCCTTTTTTTCTACGTTTTTATCCGTATTTTGTACGTTTAGAACCAAATCCAGAGAGTGCAACAAGAACTTTTAGGATTGATGTACAGCTAGAACTAAATCCAGATAGTGCAACAAGAACTTTTAAAAGGGTTTATGTGTGTTTGGGAGCTATGAAACAAGGTTTCAAAGCTTGTGGCAGAGAATTCTTAGGATTAGATGAATTATGCATGTCAGGTCTTTTTCCAGGTCAATTACTAACAGCGGTTGGGATTGATGCAAACAATGGGATTTATCCAGTAGCATATGTTGTAGTTGATGCACTAAATAAGGCAACTTGGTGTTGGTTTTTGAAACTACTAGGAGAGGATCTTGGTATACAAACCAACTGCAAGTTCACTTTCATTTCTGATAAGCAAAAGGTGACATTTTTATTCTATAATTAATCATGTGCTTTATGCACAATGAGAACATGTAAATTTTTAACACCATCAATAACCTTAACTGTTCACAGAGATTGATACAAGCCATTGCTAGTGTGTTTCCAAATGCTGAATACAGGTTTTGTGTTAAGCATATTCATGAGGAGATGAAGTTACATTTTAAAGGAGGTGTTTACAAGGACATGCTTTGGAATGCAGCAAGAGCCACTACTGTTGTTGAATTCAACAAAGAGATGGATCACCTCAAGAATAACAATGCTGCAGCTTATGATTGGTTGCTGAAGATTCCAGCTGAACAATGGATTAGATCACATTTTTCAGGTAATTCATTAAATGACACTAGACAAAAGCATACTGATAATAGATCATATATTAATATATAACGTGTGATTTATTTAACAGGCAAAGCCCTATGTGGACTACTCTTAAACAACATATGTGAGGTGTTCAATAGCCAGCTAAATGGTGTCAGAGATAGAACCATCATCACTTGTCTTGAATATATCAGGGAGTACTTGATGAAGAGGATTGTGGTAGTTCAGCAAATAATAGAAATAGTGTTGGACAACTTACTCCTACTGTGCAAGCCACGTTGGATGTAATAAAAAAGAAGCTACTGATTGCGTTGTTGAATGGATTGAAGCTTCTTTATATAAAGTATATGTGCCTAACGAGGATCATTGTGTTGTTAACATGGACAGGAAGGAGTGTGGTTGTAGGAAGTGGGAGCTGACTGGAATACCATGTAAACATGTTGTGGCTGCAATAAACTACAAGAATGAGGATGGAAGAGGAGTTGGTATACCTGAAGAGTGGGTTCATGCTGCTTACAGACTAGAAACATGGGCATGTATGTACTCATTCAAGATCAATGGCTGTTCTAGCCGCAAATACTGGACAAGAATTGACTCTACAACAGTAATAATACCACCCAATCACAGACCTCATGTTGACAGGCCAACTAAAAAGATGAAGTCAGATGATGAGCATGCAGTTCCTAGTTCTTATTGTATTACCCACTGATCTTTGAACAATATGTTTCACTTTATTGTCTGTTGGATTCTATGTTTGTACTATTTGTATAAATTTATTGTCTTTAGAACAATATTTTGAACTATGTTTGGATTCTATGTTTGTACTCATTGCATTTGGACTTTCAAAAGTCAAACTTGCAAATGTTAATGAGAATGATCTAGACACTCATTCCCTTGTACCATTGCATTTGCACCAATTGCATTTAGACTTTCAAAAGTCAAACTGCAAATGTTGAATTGCATAAAGTAAACTGTCATATAAGTCGTTTTTTTGGTCCAACACATGAAGACTACACAGTACGTGGCAATCTTATAAGCCCTTTTATAGGCAAACACGTGAAGGCTACTAAATACGCATCTCACAAAACACTCACTTGCAAAACACACCTCCCTATTTCCTTAACCATGAACAACTCTCACAGTGATATTGATCTAAAGGTTCTCTGTAACTCGTATGTGCTAACTAAACTAATACTTGGCCCTTACCACATAGAGATTCTTCAAGACTTGCAGCAGGCACACGATTTGCAGAACAAGTCCAAAAAAATTACTGAAAGGGTCGAACGTAGGGGGATGTGATTGTTAGACTTCGAAACTACTCACGTGCAAGAATTACAAGGAGCAATACAAAGAAGCTTAGGAGGCTACAAACAATTGATAAGCGTAGGGCGAATGCACTATTGATGATGGTCAGGCAAGTCAAGGACAAGATGTTTAATAAGATTGAGATTGTTATGAAGAAGAAATATCCATGAGGGGGTTGGTTGTTTTGAGATTAGTGATGGTTAATGAATGTAATGGATCTCATGATCCAGATTTTGTATAAATAATGTCTTCACATATGTTTATACTTCATTATTGTATTTGATAGGTACCACAAACATAAACAAGAAACTCACATTAATGAAACATTAAAACATAGACTAAACATAGTGATTCAGTTTGTGGTTTGGACATGCCCAAAACCATAGTGATTCAATTTCCTGGTTTCTTTTTAATCTTCTTCTTTGCTTTAGTTGATTGAGTTACATCTGCAACACCCCCTGCACTTATGTTTCTACTTGTAATACCCAGACCAATGACACCACAACTTACTTCCTCTGCCGTTGCACAACCTGCCTGTTCAAGTATCACAACACTATGTCTCCAACACTTAACATCCCCACAACAGATGAAGCATCTTTCGTCTAACACCTCTATCTTTGCACCACCCCCTCATGTTTTGTTCCAACTTCTGATACCGAGACCAATTATACAACCACTTACTTCCTCTACTTGTCCATTATTACTACTCATTTTCTTTCTCTTTAATTTTTGAGTTACAGATTTTGCTATATCTTTGTTTTTGATAAAGTTGGACAGGAGACTTTACTATACTAGTTGGTAGGATAATTTACTTCATTTTGTGTGGTAGGTAAAGGAGTATTAACTTCTTACTAGTGCTAATCAATAGCTTTTGACTTTCCAAAGTCAACCTACAAATGTTAAATGGGAGTATTGTATACACTCATGCCAAACAACCCCTATCTAATAGTTTCTGCATAAGCTGTATCATTGTACCTTGTGAATGTTGAAACACAAACATAAACATCAAAAATTGAAACACAAACATAGTAACATAAAGATCGAAACTTTCATTGATCATACGAGTTCACAACCATTACATCACCCAAAAGTTATCTAAACACACTAGTTTAGTAGTTGGAACCGCTACCTTCCGCATCACCCCTTTTCTTCCTTTTCTTCATGCTCTTCAATTCTTTTTCTTTCTTGTCCTTCTTATCCTTTAGATACTTAAACACAACTTCAAGACGGGAAATCCTCTCTGCGAAATCATTTGGTAAAACGCTATCCACAGTCTCTTCCTTCTCCTCCTCCTCCTCATCATCACTCAAAAGCGCTTCATAGTAGCCATCTTGTTTCCTAAGATAGGTCAGAATCTGAGTTCTCAACTCCTTAGGAATCTGCCTATAAGAACCATACTCATCAATTGGTTCTGCGCCATATGAATCAAGAAGTAAATCATTTAGATAATCGGTTCTTAAAACTTTGTCAAATTCCTCTTCCTCGGTACCAATACAGATGCCCTTCCCTTTACCATTGTTTGCCATCGTGGGTTGTTTTGATCGTTGGGATTATGTGTGTTTCGGTGAAATGTGTGTGTGGTTTAGTGTATTTAAATAAGCGGGATAAAGATGAACTGACTAGTCCCTATTAGGTTGCCGAGTTGCACAAAAAGGAGGGAAAGGTTAATCTCTTCGGCTGCCACGTGTGTTTTTGGCTCCAAAACTTAAGTTATAACTTTGCAAATTTGGTCATTCAAGTAAAGTGTGGGTAGTCAAAGGCGGGAAACGAGTGAAATGGCGATAATACCCTTGACTAACGGAAAAACTAACGGAAGTTAGCAAAAAAACGCTCTCGGTGGCTTTTTTGCAAATTTTCATAACGTTAGTGGCTGTTTTGCGTGACTTTTTGTCTCGGTCTCATTTTTGCGATTTCGTGATAGTTTATGAACCATTTTTGCATTTTACCCTTTTAAAGATAATTTAGAAGAATAAGGAATAATATTTTTATTATTTTTAAGCACTCCATTATTTTATATTAGAATATAGTTTGATTGTTGTTTGTGATAAGGGGGTGTTTGGTATGCATATGAGAATGACTATGAGAATGAGTTTATAAACCCGGCCACCACTATAGATGTATGAGAAATACTCATTTTTATGGGTTTCATAATTCATACCCATTTTCAAAAACCAAGCTTATAATTCCAAACTTATAAACCAAATAATTTTGGTTGAAAACGAAAGTATTTCTTATGCCATTCGTATGCCTTCAAATTAAACGCCCCTAAAAAAGATTCTAGACGTTCATAGGGTTTGACTTTAATACACCGGACACCCGAGAATAAAGCAATATCATATGTAGTCCCTACATAAATTACTTTTTGACAATCTTACTCCTAGGCATCTATGCTTTTCAATTGCTCAAGTCGATATCCATTTACCCAAACTCAAAAGAGCATATGCATTTGTAGTTTAATGCATACTACATATAATGAAATCGACATAACTTAAACTCTAATAACATGTAATAGTACATGTTATAAACATATAAATGATAAACTTACGTGAGCTCAATTACCGAGCTAAGAAAACACTAATCTTTTCTTTATTGAGTTAATCGAACCAGTTTTAATAAACAAAATTGATTATCGCTTATATCTCTAATAAATATAAAGCATAAATTTTTTTGCGTAAAATTTAAAATGTGTAATGTTCAATTCCTAAAATACCTTTCTAATAAATTGTTACATAAAAATTCAAACATATTTCCTTAATGAAATATTGCATTAACAATGTTCCCCCTCAAAATTTCAATAACTCGCATGACATATTTTTTTTTTTTTTTTTTTTTTTTTTTTTTTTTTTTTTTTTTTTAATATAGTTTCAAAAAAAGAAAAAAAAAAAAAAAGAAGATGAGACATTTTTATATTTAATCCCAACATTAATAATTTCTAACAATTCATTCACAAACTCTATTATACAATACATCATATTACGTGTGAAGTGGCGTCAGGTATTAGGCGGTTAATTGAGGTTTGGTGTAACTTGCATTTCTCGAACCTTATTTCATCGTTAGAATGGACATCATGGATAGGTAATATGCGGTTATCAAAAGATAAAAAGACTGGTGTCCAGGTGGTCATGGCAGCTACTAGGTGGACTATCTGAAAATTTAGAAATTCGGTTACATTCAATTCTCAAAAGTTGAGAAAATGTGACTTGTTTGATAGCATTAGACTTAATTCTTTTTCTTGGTTACAAAGTAGAAGTTCTATATGTTTAGCTTGACATGATTGGCTAAAAACACCATTGTAATTTTTCTAGTTTCTTGCTAGTTTTTCTTTTTTAATATACTTGCCGTTCAAAAAAAAAAAAAAAAAAACAACTTTTTTTTATTGTTATGTTAGTTCATAATTGATGAAATTGAATAACTATAATATCAAAACTATAAATGTTTATCATTATAAAATGTTGTTGCTATGAATGGTTACTCGTTTAGGATAACTTGAATTTAAAGAGTAGTAATTGGTATGACAAATTGACTTGCTTAATAAGAATATTATGATACAAGTATAGATGAAAGGTTACAACAAGAAGAGAGAAAACATACAAGCCAAATTGTCAAGTCTATACATTGAATTGTTTAGGCTTAATTAAGCTTAGGCATACCATTTAACTTAAAAACCAATATAATTTTCGTCTAGTTTTTTTCCTTTTTTGTTTACGTAGGATTTATATGCTCCATGCCTCCATGAATATGCTTCACGTGTTCGATCATATTATTTTATTTTATCTAATTACATACTAATGTAAAAAATAATAATAAATAAATAAATAACATTTACTACAAATTCTCACGTTCCCTAAAAAGTAGTACAGAGTAACAATTAAACAGACGTTCCAATATATCGTAAATAATTGTACATCATATGAAAAATTAACACGAAACTAGAAAATGATGTAAGCATGTAGCAGTACAAGATAATGTCACAAGATATTTACTTTCCTTGCATGAAATTATAAGTTTTAACGTTAAAAGTATATGTAGACTCGTTCTCCATAGATGAAATAATAATTATTCAAACAATGTTATATCCTCTAATTACTTAGTGGTGATATGTTTATCTTTCCAACCACATTAAATTGTATAGTAAAGTACGTCAATTTAGTTCATTGATCAATCTACTTATTACGATTATAGAAATAAGAGAATATGTAGGCATATTATGTAAAAAATATATATATTATTTTCTTTGTTTCTATTAATAATGATTTCTTATTAAAGACTCTAACACGGAGCTATAGACGACAACAACGTTACAACATTACATTACAAGCAAGGATTTGGTTATTCATCCAATCAATCCATGGGGGACGAAAATTTTGTAATCTAGTTAATAATTGTTGGTTTGCTTGATCCCTTATAGATCAACATCGATATCCCCAGTTGAGTGAACTAGTCTACCTCTTGTTAAATATGTCGTTATGAACACTATTGTTGTAGCAGCCACCCGCCTCTAGGTTAAAAACCCTAAATACAGTACGTTGTCGATAGAACATAACAATCTATATCCTAGTAGTGTGAATGAAGACAAGACGTACTTAAAGGAAAGATACTGGGATATCAAAAATAGAGATCATATCTTATCCTTTTGGTGTGCCGATCTACATGGTATGCCGAATTATATGTTTATCTATCGGTGTCAAAGTGTGTAACTTTGTTTTCGTGGCCTCAGCTATGCAAGTCGCAAAATGGCTAATTTGAAAGTTTAATTGTTCTGTATATATAGACTTTGTTATATTAACTTCTGTATCATTTAATTAGAACAGATTTTTAAAGAGTAGTGACAAAATGTTATACGGAGTAGTACGTTAGTGAATAGCATGTCTTTTTTGAAAATGTGCAGTACAGAAGTTTTGTTTTACAAGTTATGTTACACTTTAGCGCAAATTATATAAATGTACTTTAGGGTTTGCTCAAAATAGCAAAATTGTATCGGATTTTCATATATGATCCTTAGAAAGTAAAACAGCAAATGAGACAGCTTGAATCCAAGCCCCACAAGGCCATAATACAACCTAATTAGCAGTGGCGAAGCTAGAAAATTTTCAGTGAGGGGTCGGGATCTAAATTTTTTTTTCTAACGCTATTTTTCAGGTAATATGTTCGGGTCGGTGATTCACTTCGGGTCGGGTCAAAAATTAAATACTATTATTATAAAAAAAAAGTTTCAATCACTAAAAAACTAAGCGTTTGTCCAAGACAACAAAACATTAAAAATGAGACAAACGGTTGGTACCTGGTTCGATTCATTGAAGAAATTAGAGTTCAGCCTTTCGACCTTTAAGATCTTTGAATTATTCAATTATGGACTCCGCATCAAACTTGTTAGCAATTTCTTTTTCTATGTAAATCACCATACTGTTTGCTAGATTCTGAGGGTAGAAGGGGGAGAGTTTGGGATTTGGTTAATTGGTTTGTTAATTGTTAGGGATTGTTCCGGTTTTTTTTAATGGGCTAAGTAATGGATTTTAGTTTGAGATTTGGTTTGTTAATAGATTTTAGTTTAGGGAGATGGGCTTATGTAAAATATAATGGATCAATTTTATTATTTAATGTATAAAAAAAAATTCACAATTAAAATGGGGGGTCGAAACCGAATATACCGAAATTTTTCTACACGAAAACTATATACCCCATACATCGCAAAAAAAATTTCAGGGTGTCGGGCGCCCCTCCCCGCCCCTAAATAGCTACGCCAATGCTAATTAGGCCAACGTCTGCCTAGCAGAGTTGATCAGGGGCTCCCAATGTGAGAGGTCTCGAGTTCGAGTCTTCCCATGGTGGTTTCCTCCTATAGGAGTATGAGAGTGGACTCTCACTAACTACAGTAACTATATCCGTACTAACCCAGCCGTTCAAAACGAAAAAAATACAACCTACTTAGGTATAAGTAGTGAGGTTTGAATCATATACATCTTGTAAGGATATCATTTATCTTACCATTACGTCACTTTGAAAACCTTGGCTTGTCCTCTTTCCTTTATTTTTTGTCATCACTACCATTTTGGTCCCCTACTTGAACATCGATGGTCCAAGGACATTACCCCTAGCAAACTTTGCATAAACACGTACGATAATTCTAGCAAAACGTGATAATATAATATTAGCATAAGCACGATTGTCCAGGTTGTAAATAGTTGATAGCTAGTAATCATAGTTATTCCGGATACAAAATGCGGAGTAGCAAACACTTTACAGCGTCAAGAGTTCAAATATCACTATGTGTGCACATTTAAGGTTGGTCAGGGAATTGTCGGAAACAGTGTCAGGAGTAACCTTCCGAGGCCGCATACATCTGAGCTAAAATGGCTCGTCTTCCCCAAGTAGCCTAAAGAGGGAAAACCTCATCCATTTACTCGTACAAGGAAAAAAAGATCATCAATAATCTTGTTAAAATGGTACTTAAGAAGTACATATAATAAATCTTATTCTTATACTAGTACTTTAACTAGTAGTACACATTACATAAGAACCCGTGTAATGTTAACGTTTTAAAACAGTATAAGGTATACAAACTTTACTATAACGACGTATCTATTATTTTGTACAAGAAACAAGCACCCGAAAGAAGAAATATTAATGGAATTGGTCCATGCCAATGGAACACGAAAGAACAACAGAGACATGGACAGCACAGGCTCGATATCCTTTTCATCGAGACCGACAAGTCATGACATATACTTGTGGCATTTCAGAGGATACCCCAACCTTGACAGCTTATCGTACCGTCAATAATATGATGTAGATTTGACTCGTTCTAAGCTTGAAAAACTTTTGGGCCCTTGTTTTGCATGATGAGATATCAGTCTTTCAGCTTCGGTAATGATTCTCAAGGGTCAGGTCTGTTGAAGTTAAGCGTTAAATAGGGTGTTTGCGTCTTAGAAGACATGGATGTATCTCCTATCAATACAAACGATTGATGGAAAGGTGAGCGGCGTAAAACTTGCATATCGTGTATGTTAGAGATTAAAAGATCACAAATGTACGTGCTCAATAACTCACTCATTCATCATGGCGTAAAGCTTGTATATCATGCTTTTTACTCCCAGACTGTCGGCTGGGCTTCTATGATACATTGTTTTGTGACTTCTCATACGTAATTTATCAACTGCAACGGACCTAAACAATATCCTGACACCTTACACCTAAAACGACAGTTACTTACATGCATGGCATTCTAAATATGCATGAAAGTGATTATTCAAAACTAATTATCTTGACATCTAACCTAAAAAGCCGTAGTGAAGTCAGTTTTGTAATATTGATTCAACTGGGCTATCTCTTAGGACCAAAAGTATAGGAGGTTACAAGTCAATTCCTGGAACTATACAGAGTTGCCTTATGATGTATAACTAAAATCAATTGTCAAGATTTTATTCAGTCACAATAATCACTACGAAACACATAACAAGTCATCCAAACGCTGCTATAGGCATTTAAAAACTCCTAAAACCAAAAAAACGAGCTAACAATAAAATTCAATTTTCTGCACAATGATTTTGGTGATAGCTGATTAACTCAACAAATTTATAGATTAATTTATTTATTAAGGGTGCCAATAGTCCAATACCATACCGTTGACATACTATCTATTGTTTACAACTCGATCAAGGTTTTCAATCTTGGTCTCGACCCTCAACTCTCAACTCTAGACTAGCGAATAACTCAGTTCCAGACTTCTGACTCCACTTTCAGCTCCATTTAAAAAATAATAATAATAAATAAAATAAAAATTAAATCACGTCTTTCATATAGAATTATGGTAAGGTTAATTTCTTCCAAAACCACAACTGAATCGTTACACCACTGCCCGCTGGTCTATCTGTTTGACAAGTCTTCCAACTGACATGACATCGTGGGGAAAAAAAACATAATCAGAGTGAATCACATGAGGATGGTCATAATGTCCAAATGTATGCAGCATTTATCTATGGGCCGTGAATGAAGCCAAACCAGTAGGACCAACAGAATAATTGCATGCCCTCATTTTTTCAAGATTCAGAAATTTTGTAAACTTTATGACACTTTTACATCACAAGTAGAAGACACGGTTTCATGACAATTAACCAATGGCCCATTTACCATTGACTGCCCTAAAACCCTACATTACCTGTGAGGCAATGACCTGAAACCTTCTAAACAAGTTAGGGTTCGTATAATACTGTGCTTTGTGCATCTTTGAGAAGGAAACATAGTACCAAGAAGCTTCAAAATCAGTAATATAAATTCAGACTGTCTTATGTTATATTATGTCTTTGTTCATTTTTGATGTTGATATATTCTACTTCCATACTATGGACTACATATTCATCATTACATCGATATAAATCATCTGGTCCACGAGAGAGGGCTAGATCACTCATCATTAAAATAGTACAACTTATTGAAGCTAATGATTCAAAGATTTTATTTCATCATTATTGTAGAATCATTAAAGCCTTTTGATTGATAACCAACCCTTTCTAAAACCGCGTCCTCAGTCAAAAGCTGTGATTTACATGAAGTACATGCGGGACTCATCTACTTATGCATCAGTTATCTATACTACTATATAATGTATTTGGGACTATTCTATAATTAGAAAGGCTTAAAAATTCAGACTTTTACTTACTAATTATGGAAACAACCACCTCTAACAATCACACCCCAACAATTTATAACCACTTCAACAACTACCCCTAACAATTTATAACCACCTCAACAACCACCCCAACAATTTATAACCACCTCAACAACCACCCCAACAACCACTTTCCACCACCCCACCTCCCTCCTCTTCACCCTAACAATCCGCCCCCGCATCGCGCGGGCACCTTTCTAGTATTTATCTTAAACAGTCAAACAGGTCAAATAACAAAAATCAGCTAAAATGGAAAACGGGTTGTAAGTCATTCAAAGTATATTTTGTATGCATACAAACGCATAAAGTTGTATTGTTAAAATAATACTTTGATTATTATCGTAAAGATATTATTTTTGTAATAATAATTAAAGAAAAAAACACAACCGAAAAAGTGTTAGCTGGTCAACCCAACTCTAGACTCGTCTGTTCCAACCCGCACTTAAAATGACATTATGACATGTTTCAACCCGAACCCAGTTTTACCCGTTACCTAACCAGTGTATCTATAACTTACCACCTCTATATGCAAGGAATTGTTACGCATAGAAAAGGGAATAAAGTAACTTCCGGAAGTAACCATTCAAAGATTTATAAACTCCAAATACATATTTATCTTTGTGAACAGATGGAGGGCCTCAAGCCTGATACATATTCCCACATCGCTTTCTTATGTACGCTATAATACTCACATCAAAAGATTCCTATGATGTATTACTCTGAGTTACCTTATTCAAGTTCTTGCAATTTTCAGTTGATGTGGATGGCAACAATCTGATTGCCAAGATTCCTCTTTTGACAGCAGAGACCCATCAAAAATGCTAAACAACCCAAATAACCCCTGCACAATGAAGTTTACTAAGACTGATACATCCTAGTTCTCAAATGCCAATAAACTACACTCGACATAAAAGCTTTATCTTACTTCAGGATGTGAACAAATCTGCTAGGTTACCTGTTAGATGCATGTTCACGATTTCAATTTATTTACTTATGAATTGGGTCGATTCAGGTTGTCTCTTATCTCAAATGGTTCAAACGAAAAGAATAAGCTAAAAAGGGAACAGGTCAAACTGGTTAGAAACTGCGGAAGTCTATTTTAAGTGCACAAAACCTCCTAATCATTTTATTTAAGCAGTTATACTAAAAATGTAAAAAGAGCAAGGTTGGATCAAGTGGTTAACACCCTTGCCTCTGGAGACAGAGGTCAAGGGTTCGATCCTCACCCCTTGCAAGGCCGGAGGTCCTTTTCTACCTTTGGTAGAACCGGAAGCAACCTCTCTACCTTAGGTAGGGGTAAGGCTGTCTACGTCTCAACCTCCCCCATACACCGTGGAAGGCGGTATTGGGACCCATAACCATAACAGTTATACTAAAAATGTAATTATACGATTTCGAAAATCATAACTAACGCATCTGTTGTTTATAAGAAAATTAAACCCGGGCTAAAGAGTGTTAGTGGAAAAACCCAGCCTGACCTGCCCAACTTAGCCCATCTAAAAGTGACTTGTTCCAACAAGTAACTGTTATGACCTATTACGCAACTATCCAGATGCACGCATCTTGGCTCCTCCAAACTAATAGAAATGCATCTCTTCTTCCTTTTTTTTAAATGTCAAACTTGCATTCGAAAAAGTGTACTCACTCTACCGAAAACAACCCAAAAGTCTTAATTTTGAGCTGTTTCTACAGAGATGCAACATCTCCTTTGTGGGTAAAGACGTAAAGAGACCTACTTTTACTTTAGCCCATAACTAATCATGTTTGAAAAAGTAACTACAATCGTGATCCATAAGTTTTCTTTGTATTGTCCTTTTTAAATGGGCATTTTGGGTATGTGTCCTATAGTCAAACAATTTTATTCAATTAAAATTGCGCTGTTTAAGAGGGAGGAAGTAACTATCATTATTCTTCTATAGTTGTAACACCATTTAATTGTGTACTTATATTCATTGTTTATCTGTACCATAGGTGTTACTGTCGAATTTTCCTTAACTAACTAACTCAAATAAAAATATGAATATACAATATTGGACACTCAAAAGTCATGGCAGGGCAACTAATAATGTGATGTGAAGTTATATTAATGGGCAAAAGCAGGTAGGTTTCAGGCAGCTAGGATAAGAAGTCCCGCGAGTAAATATGTCGGAACTGATCCGCTCTTTAAATCAGATCACCCCATTTTGACATTTGGAGGGGAAAAATGGATGATGACACATATTGTGACATTAATCACTGTAATCAGCAGCATGTCAAATTGAAGGATATCTTAGACGTATTTTGCTGGTTCCATGCCAAATTGCCGTCATCAATCATTATGGAATGTAGCTAATCAATATATTACGCATTGCAACTTTATAGAAATATTGCAAGGATTGATATCAACAGATATAATCTTTTATCAAGAAATCAATAGCGTGTTGGCATGAATCACGAGGACAAAGAAATTCACAAATAATGTTCAAAGAAAAAGACCAGTATATCAGCATTTCCAATTAAAGAAACTTAAAAATGAAATGGCATAAGTATGTAAGGAAAATAGTACCAAGTACAGGATGTCGTAGAGTATTGTGTTTACCTAATTTTAATCCTTCACGGCTCGAATGACTAAACCAGTTGGTGTGTGGACACTTTTGAGGTGACCAGAACCAAGTAGATCACGGAGATGAAATCTTATATCCAAAGGCGAGAAACGCAGACGTTTCTTCTCAAGAAGAGCCAACATCATCTCTTTGTATTTTTTACGGTTGAGTAAAGACAAAAGCTCCTTTCTTCCCTAAAATGCCATGACCCATTATCCAAATTAGAACAAATTCCCAGTGGGCGTACAATAAAAATAATATCACGTGTCTGTATGTTTCAAAACAGAATCTAATCTTGTAAAAAACATCAGGAACAATCAGATAGCACATGGGTTTCCTAATAAACGTAATTTATGGTTTGCATGCATACAGAATATATATTTCAAAAAATCTGCATTTGTAGACACTGCTTTTATACCATATGCAATTAAGCAGCATTCAAAAACATGTTCTTTTTCCAATTTACTTCCTATGGTAAAAAGTTGCTAATCATTTTGCCATGTTTTATAAAACAGCTGTGGTGTTTTTCTCATGTGTGGCTCTATATATTCTTTTGAAAAAGAAAACTGAGATATCATCATTCCACAAAACACTAAACACATGCTCCATTTTATTATAAAACATATAAAAACAGACAAAAGTATGCAGTCATTAAATCAGATTTGTATAAAAATAGCAGAAGATTTTGAGATATCATCATGCATGGTTAGGTACATAATTAGGACCGATGAGTCACTCAATTAAATGGCAAGTATACAAGAAATATTAGAATCCAGTTCCAATAAACACACCTCATATAACATCTAGTGTGATACTACGTACATAAATGCATAGGTAGTTCTAGGCTTCTAGCTGTCATGCTACAGAAATACACATAAAAGCAACCACACACCTGTGTGAGGCCCTTCAGAAGTGAACCAATATATGGAATTGCAAACCAGTACATGTCAGGATCGATAAGCTGGCGAGTCTGGAAATTGTAGCATCACCCAGGAAAAGAATAAGCATTAGTAGGACTAAATTCATAACAAAACAGGATATAGTAAAAAGATCAGATTTTAAACTTACTCACCTAAGAATATGTCTACCTTTTTTACTCATCAAGTATTGTCTTGATTAAGTGACTGACAGGGTAAATGATGTTTGCATGGAGTAAGCAGTACTTTTGTTTGTATTATGTGTTGAATGAAGTGTCATATTACATGACAATTTTATCAAGAAGCCATTAAATAAAACTAACCTAAGAATATGTTTACCTTTGAATAAAGATCAGATTTCAAACTTACTCACCTAAGAATATGTTTACCTTTGAACTATTTGAAATTAGAAGTATTTTTTTTATGTTATACATATTATTTATAATATTTATATATATAAAATTCCAATCCGCCTAGGCGAATTCCGCCTCGAAGGTGGTCGACCGCCCGACTAGCGCCTGGCGATTTTTGCAACATTTATAACACATTGTTCTAGTAGTATGTGATAATTCTTTTCAATCTACAATAAAGCAATCCTTCATAAGAGGGAGTAACTATTTGCTGATAAACCTAAATTCATTAATGATAACTTCCCTTTTGTTGACAAAGGAGCACAATGTTATTGCAAAGCAATTAAGAAATAAGCTATATGGCACACAAAAAAATAGATGTTGACTCTCTTTCGGGCCAGTGAAAATATAGCATTTTGACTGTCAGACCAAAATCCAGTATGAAATCTCATATCTTAAAGGTGACAACATTTGTGTTTTAGTAAATATGTCAGCACGGAAAGATGTTGATAGACGGTTAAGATCATCCCGTTGACTTACCAGGAGACCGGCATTTATCAAGAGAGATATGTCTTCGTCTTTCACCTTTCCTCCATTTGATAGAAGTGAGCACTACAATGCAGCACAACCAACTGTAGTCAACAACAATTTATACCCTTTAGACAGTGTCCAAATAAACACTTGACCAATTCAATGTTTGTAGTACAAGATTTCATATTAGATTAAAAACTGACAATAACGTTTAGCAGAACTCCCATGTTTGTAGACTTGATCAAATCAAATAATCATTGATACACATTACCAAGCAGCTAACATGTTTTCGACTGGTTTATTACCTTATCAAAGAGCTTTTAAAACGTCCATATAAACCGCTAAGATCAAAATGTCATCATAGAAGTATAGAACATTTTGCATACAAACAAAAAGAGATTATAACATGATACTATTCACTTAAACAGGGCACAACAAAAGCATGGGTAATCATAAAAGGTTTGATAACTGTACTTAGACCACTATGAGGTATTACGGCCAAAGTAACATAAGAGCAATCTTACATACATATGTGCGTGTGTGCATATATGTGTGTGTTGAGTTATGATCTTAATTTGTACAAACAAAGATCAAGTCATCCTTGATAACTCACCAGCTCTTGATGTCCAATACAAGGTTCAGGCTTGCTACGGATGACATGCACTTCAAACCACTCAAAAACTGGAAGAGCGCATTGCTTCTTTGTTTCCATGCTTTTCACAGCTCGTTTCATCTGTTAACAAAGTAAAGGTTTGTTAAGAAACAAAAAATAATGGTACTTCTAAACTGCTACTTCATCAGAGTTGCAATGACTTTAGTAGCCACCAAAATGACGTGTTAAAATTTCCTGTATCACCTACAACTTCATCTCTGCACGGTTTTCAGCAGACAAACCTCTATATAATAAAGATCTAATTTAATTCCGGCATTTGAGCAACAAAAACACTACGAAATAACTAACCTGGTTTAAATAATCTTCCATAAACATTAGAGCATGATCATCCTGTCCAGTATTTAGCTTGAAAACGCGCAAAACTTTATCTCTCCTTAATGACTGACCATAACGCAGAAATTAGAGCACACATTCAACTAGACATGATGGTATAAAGAACCAACACAAATTAAGAAGATGCCCTTTTAAGATGATGCACATTTTATCTAATCTATGTAAAATTCATACAGTAACTTAAGTAGAGCCTAATATAATCCATGGTATCTTTAACAGCCCTACTTCAGGTAACATGAAATTACTCTGAAGGGAAACTATACAAATTAGAAAGAAAAAAAAAAAAAAAAACTTCATTTGCAACAGTGTTTAGAATACAGATTCCACTTCACAGGCCATGTGAAATAAAAATACTTATGTACCCATGTTTTCATCTACTTATTTGACGTTAAATTCCATTTCACAGCCCATCTTTTTATATAAAAATGCCGCTTTTGATCATTTCATTTATTAACTTCTTAAGAAATAAGATTGTCATAAACACACAAAAATTCAATTATCAGTTTACTGACACTTAAAACAGCATAAGCCCATCCATTATTTCCTACAGCCCGTTTATTACAGCTGATTATCTAACTCTGATTATTCAGTATCACATAATTCCTTTCAAAACGCGCGTCCAAACACCCCAAACTGTATTATGCCTACGCTACAATTCCATAGACGATGAACCCACGCATATATTTCACAGTACATGGAATGCTCAATTCTATAAGAAAACAAACCTCTAATTCTCTATCAACTTGTGTCCTATCTTTCACACTACTGTACAGTTGGGATCGTAAAATAAAAGGCTCGACAGTAACCTGCAAAAGAAATAGCAAAGTAATATAGAATAGCATTTATGTTTAGTTATAAAAAAATGGATAACACCAAAATAAATAATAGGTTATTGGTTGTTACATATCATTATATCATTCACTTATAACATTTTGGTTAATAACATTCTCCCATTGGCCATTTCACCTCCACTTGAATACATCACCGAAAAATAAACTCAAACATCAGTACACAAAGGTACGCGCACTGATTGTGATCAACTGATCATCATTCACGTGGATTTAAACTGAAAAAAGACTAACGTTCGATTTTTGACAAAATGAAAATCAGATTGAGACGCAGGACGAGCCTACATATTAGACAATTTAATTAGGGGGCAATATCATTTACTGGCAGCGCTAGGAAAACCAGAAGGTTGAGAAACTCTTCTCGTATCGTATTTTTATTAAATCAATCAATCAAACAACAGTGAATATAAAGATAAATCATAAGACTAATCACCTAATTAGAATACTTTCTGAATAATTACCCTAGTCCAACATGTACATCATAAGATTGTCGGTCTGAAAAGGGGAACGATCGCTCAAACTTATATTATGATATTTAGCCTCTATAGTTTAAGTTTCTACAAGTTCATGAATACTTTTTAAAAAAAAAAAGACCTGCAACCCATCACACCGGTCACGTATGCTGACATAACGTGTCAAGAGTGTAAGATAGTCCACTTAAACGTCTTCATACTGGAAGAATGATGATGTGGCATCCCATAATGTCTATCCACGTCATCAATCTTACACAACTAGCACACCGCATCAGAATACGAAACCATGTAATACAGGTGGCAGGTCAAATTTTAATAAAATATTCACAACATTGTAACAAAACTAAAGCATGAGTCGTTATCCCTAGAGAAAAGTTTTGAGTGATGCCTTGATAGCGTAATCAAGTTTGTTACAATGCTTTTTAACTAAGTTTTATTCAGCCACTAAGGGGTGACTTAGTGGTAAAATGCTTGTGACTGTCATCACTAAAACGTGAGAGGTCTCAATTTCAATCCCTGCTCGGTGCAAACAACCCTGATGTGGCCATGCCAACTTTCCAAAAAGGGAAGGGCTTTACATGGTTTGTGTCTGTGTGGCAGTTAGCTCAAAACCCGTGGATTAGGCGGCCAAAAAGGTCGGAAACCATAGTTACCCAAAAAAAAAACCTAAGTTTTATTTAGTGTTCCACAAAGGTCACTCACTCACTCAGACATTTTATATGCATTTTGAGCACTCGAATTTCAGCATTTTTAGTGAATAGTTTAAAATTAGACCCGCAACCAATATGACAGCCGTTAAAATGCTGACGTAATGTGTCAACTGTGAAAACTAGCTTAGCGTAAAAATGATGATGCGGCATCACATCATCACCTATTTCACACAATCGGTACCCATGTAAACAAATTTTCACGGACGAAACACTATATCAACATATCTAACCGTGTGATACGGCCTACGGGTAGGGACAGATAATCCAAAGCTATTCAAACATGCATCGAAACTAAAAGATAGCAGTAGTAGTTAAAAGTAGCTATTATCGGTAGTAGCGTAGTAGCTATAGCCAGTTGTTTTATTAAACATCCGGTAACATAGTTGTAGGCTTGTAGCTGTATTAATGAAGTTAAACACTAAAGTCTTCTTTTATTAGCATTTCGAACAGGAGGTTCTAAACAAAAACCAAAAGCTAAACACTCAGCGCCAAACAAGCATTATCTCTGCTTGGTGACAGTTAATATAAAAACTTGCTAAAGGGGGTGTTTGTTTAAGCTTATATGTAGGCTTATGACTTATGAGCTTATTTGATTTCAGTTTATCTAAGGTTCTTCTATCAAAATAAGCTTAATAAAGCAAAAAATTGAAGCTTAGGGGGTGTTTGTGTAAGCTTATATAGCGGGCTTATGGCTTATGTAATTTTCAGCTTATGTCTCATACGCCCACTTTTTGTAGCTTATTTTGAAACATATATAAGCTTATCACGACGTAATAAGCTTATATAAGGTGAAAAGTTTCAAAATAAGCCACAAAAAGAGAGCTTATGAAACATAAGCCGAAAATCACATAAGCCATAAGCCCACTATATAAGCTTAAACAAACACCCCCCTTAGACGAACTGCGCAAAATAAGGGTAAATACCTTTTGGTTACGAGGAAATTGTTGTTGCATCATGCGTAGAGCAACCATTGTGTCATTAAATATCAATTCATCTTCTTCTACATTTTTATTATTAAAAAATAAATAAATAAATAAAATAATAATAATCAGAATTTAATCATTATTAAAAATAAAATGTAGCTAGATGAAATAAAGAGGTAGGTAGGAGTAATATTAAACCTAATGAAATAGATTGATCGGAATCATGGGATTGAGGTACAGTATCATCTTCTTTTTCTTCGTGTCGTGGTCGTTTACGTGAAGTTGATGGATTGTTGTTAGTTTCCATTCAATTAATTTTTTTTATATAAAAAAATGCTGTATAAATTGTATTGTTTCCCGCCGGTCACTGTTTAACCGGTTTTTTGGTTGTTGGAAAAGCAGAAGTGTTTTTTTTTTTTTGGTGGGTTTCGTTTGGGGGAAGTAGAAATTGAATGGTTAATGACTAGTCAAAACTTAAAAAGTCAAAATAGGAGACGTGTATGTTTTGTGGATCGATTTTTTAAGGATACGTATATGGGCAAAATTGATGAGTTCAGTTTGGTTCGTTTTAGAGATTAGCCTAAACCGAAAATGGACCAAATCGAAAAGGGCCAAACATTGTAGTATAACTTTTGGCCTGCTAGGACGGAGAGTGTGGTATGCTTTTTGCCTCTCTTTACTAAATGAGGAAGGCTGCGACGGGGCAGTGAGTATTTGTTTTTATGTGTTTTTTTATCTTGCGTTCGTATTTTTATTCATATGGTTGTAGCGTTGATGCAAAACTTTTTAAAGTAATCTCATTAGTTCTATATGTTTTGGATGGGTTGGGCTAATACAATAAAACCGGGCTGGATGACGCAAATCTGGCGTAAAAAAAACGACAGAATTGATGCTCTATTATATATAGCTAGTTGAGAAGTAAATGTGAATGTATAGTTTGCTCAATAACTGTTATTATTCTACATGTATATCTCTAAAATGTTATTATTGTACTCAACTGTTATTATTCTACATGCATATCTCTAAAATGGGTTAATTGTTGGGCTCCGTTTGAAAAAAGTTATTATTGAACTCAACTGACGTCAAATTGACGCAACTGAATGGGACAACCAATCGCAGGCCACCAATTTGACAGCATTTTATATATATAGTAATTATTTGATGGTAAGTTTTGGGTATTGGTTTTTTCTTTGATTAACTACATGTTTAGTAGATTTTTTTCCTTTCTTTCTTTCTTTTAACTTTATTATTTTTTTTTAAACGGCGACGTATTATTAAAACTAGCAAAAGCTAGAAAAGGAAATCACATAGAAGCTATAGTAGCTAGAGCGTTTTTCATCCAACCTACTCAACTAAATTTAAACTTAGAATTTCTAGTTGAAATCCATAAAAAAGATTGAGAAACAATAAAGTCTCAAAACATCGCCTTCTTAGGACGAGGACTAGAAAAAACCAAGCGATTACGAAAGCTCCATATAAACCACAAGAGAGTCCCCCCCCCCCCCCCAAAAAAAAAAAAAAAAAAAAAAAAAAAAAAAAAAAAAAAAAAAAAAAAAAAACCCTTTAAGAATCGATCACACCTTATTTGAAACATGAAGAGAGTCAAGCCAACCGTGTCACTCCAAAATGTTAGAGCAAACCGGGGTGTCCATCTCCCACCATTTAGCCAATAAATCCCACAAATCTTTAGCCATCTCACAAGTAAAGGAAGTGTGGTTAACCGCTTCATTATTATCCTGACAGATAGGACATAAAATCGATCCAACATCGATACCTTTCCTACCCAAGTTTACCTTAGAAGGGAGTTTGTTAAGCGACAATCCCCACAAAAACATATTGACTTTTATTGGGATACACCTGTTCCAGCAAGTAGCAACAGGATCCACAACTAAAGTATGAGCATCTAACAAATGTTGCACAACAGAAATGTGACACTCCAAAACCGGGTTTTAAGTACTAATAACGAGAATACCATTGGAGTATGTTTGACCACGACTTTTATGAGTCGGGAGACTCAATATGATTTGTTAATCAACGGAAGTTAAGTTGTAGTCAAACCCGATAGTAAAAGAATTGTATAATGTGGTTAAAAAAAATATGATTTGGCACAAATATAAAAGAAATAAACTTAAGGACTAAAGTTGTAAACTGTTAAATGCAAGGCTGTGAAGATCGCTTTTAAACTCGTAGGATCGTACGAGTTTACGTGCTCACTAGCTAAAACCGTGTAGGATCGTCATAGGATTGCATCAGAGGTAGGATCGTAAGTAAGATCATAGGATCGAACGTAAGATCGTAAGATCGCGTGTCGACCCGATTTTACCTAGGCCCAAATTCATATTATTTTTTTCTAATCTTTTAGGCTTTTAGCCTATCTTTTGCTTAAGCCTAAAGAAAATAGACAAGTAGCAATAAGTCATGCTAAGTCAATAATTGGTGACGTCTCATTTACCCCAATCAAATTCTAAGAGATAACTATTGAAGTCTTCTTTTCATCTCATCACTTGATTGAAGATCTTGTATTTTAACAGCCAACGGGTAATTTCGTAATGATTTTTTGTTCTTGATTTTTATGTATACCTTTTTATTAGTTAGAGTTTACACTTGTCATTTAATAGTTAATTTAAATTAAATGTAAGCAATCTTTCTTGTTGATTCTGATATGCGTAATATGAGTGCACGACATTTCATATTGGATGTCTAATGCTCATTCACATCATTTTCAAGAGGATATTAAATGAATTTATCTTTGGCATTGAGTAGAAATGTAAAACAGTTTGTCTCGTTTATCTTTTGTTTACAAAATATGACAAATTGGTAGGATCGTAGGATCTCGATTCGATCTCGATTTTGCAAAGACAAAAATGATCTCAGGTGGGATCGCGATCTTGACAGCCTTAGTTAAATGAGTTATAAAGTTTAATATGGCCAAATTATAAGCAAAGGGACTTGAGGGACCAAATGTGTCAATTGGGAAATAACTTTGATATGAAGAAACTCTTAATTAGAATTTTCCGGGCTTCTACACATTTCATTTTTGGATAAGTGTGTGTGGTGTCGGTTTTAGAGAGAAAAATGAGGGAAAGAAGAGAACTTGATGATGCTACAACGCCGGCCCTAGTATCGGGTGAGTTGGGCGACGGCCTAGGGCATCAAAAATTAAGGGGCGTCAAATTTTATGTTCATATCACATATTTACATTAGGATGTAAAGAGTTGTGGAAATGTAGATTTGAAAATTTTGAAGAAGATAAAACTTGAAGTAAAAGAAGATGCATTGGAAAGAGTAATAAAGCAAAAATAGTATATTTAAGTAAACAAGAAAGGTTTATTTCTTAAAGGTTAAATCGATGTAGTCAAATTCTTAGTTTGTGTTATTATCTTTTTCGAAATATGATTATTTTGCTTCTTAAGTTATAAAATATAATAAATTTCTAACTTTTTGCATCTGCATATATATCATATAATTTTTGTTATGTGGCACATGATTTGGAATAGTTATCTTATTTTTGTTTTTCAAAAATACCTGCTAGTTGTTAGTTCGTTAATATCTTTCTTTTTTTTTTTTTCAAATCGATTTTGTATTTTGAGTTAAATTGTTAGCAAAGATAATATTTTATAGATGAATAATTTAGTTAGTGTGTATTTTTTTGACTTTGTGCATTTTCAAAGTTGATGCAAATTTTAGTACGAAAAGTATGTGTTAATCATACTATTTTGTATAACTGACTTTGACAACTTTTCATGATCAGGTAAGATTTTGATGCAAATGTTGATTGTATAAAGATTATTAACATTTTTGCATCACACTACGATTGCATTGTTCGTGATATATATTGTCCCTTAAGATTTGAGTTTATCATCGCATATTGTCACATTTTATTTATTTGATGAAAATTGGTATGAGGATGAGTCGTCTAGTTTGTCTTTGTTTTAAACCCCATAATATATTGTATCTTTCGCTTACAAGGGGCATCTTTCACCCAACTCGCTGAGGATAGCAAAATCTCAGGATCGGCCATGTGATGCTAGTAATGAAAGATTATACTTCCAATTAAGAGTCAAGCTTATACTAATCATCCTTGCAAGTAAGTAACTAATTCTTGAGTTAATTATGAATTAAGAAGTTAGAGTTCATAAGCCACAAGTGGAGGTCATGGGTATTATGATTTAAGTTAAATAATAATGTTATAGTGATTATGGGTGAAGACTCTTTAATGATTTATGTAGAAAAGAGTAAAGTAGAGGTTTCATTATATGATCAAGATATGATGATGGTGGGTTTTGTAAACCCTTGATTAAATTGTATTGATTTGATGTGGTAATAAGTGTTGTAATGATGTTTGAGTAGGAATCAAATATTGATGATGTTGGAGCCTTTGATTATTAGCTTGGAATCAAAGGTAAGTAACTTGTACTAAAACATATGTTATATATGCGTTAATCATATATGTATTATGATTTTGTAAGAGCATAAGAACTTGGATTTAGTAATGGGTGAAAGCTAGAAAAATGATGGCTAATTATTTGGGCTAGAAGTATATTAGCTTATTGGCTTGGGACTAACGTATGAATTTGATTATGGTTAATAAGACTTGTTGTTAGATTATGTTATGAAGGTATGTGAGGTATGGACCGAATGTTATGGCTTGGAAGCAATTAACGTGTTTATGATGCTTATGTAATAATATGTGTATGATATATGTTTTATGTCGGGTTACTTACTAAGCGAAAGCTACGTTATAGTGTTACGATGTTTTGTAGGATCTTGTGTAAGTGTTATTGCTTGGATTAAGGCTTAAGGATCTTGTGGAAGTGCCATTAGAAACTTGTCTTGTGCATCGCTAAAGTTAGCGACAAAGGTAGCATCAGGAAACATGCATCGCGGAAATAGCGTTGTGATTAGCGACATAAGTTGCGACTTATTGTTTGTTGGAATCGCTACTATTGTCGCCAGTTTGCGACATAAATTAGTAAGTCGCTAAAGATGTCCTAAATGGCTGTTTTTTTGTAGTGTGGAGTTGGTAGTCTAATATTTGGAGTTCTACTATAAATGGTCTAGATCTCTATCATAACTTTCTATGTGCTTCTGTCCCAAAAATATATAAACTAATAACCACGTTAGCTATTACAATATAATACATATGAGGTATAAAACTATAAATTAAACTGCGTAACAAATCAAATGTTAAATCAAGATGAATTTTCGACATGATTATACTTCTTTATCTTGAAACATGACAAGTCCAAGCAGAAGCAGTGTACAAAGCAGTCTCTTTCCATCCTAACCTAAGTGTCCCATCTACTTGGACTAAACTATAACCATGTGTTGGTGGAAACATGTTAAGTATCAATTGTGCTTGTGCTAATGAATTACTACTCATTGGCACTTGCAAGAATCCGTTTCTACCGAGTTCATGTCTCCAAACCTTAAATTTGTCCTCCCCACTCCTCCCTGGACCACCAACCGCAAGCACGTTGTTGATTTCTCTATGGATTAATGAGTGTTCAACACGATGTCGGCTATTGTCATCATTGGGGAGGAATGCTCCAAGAGAATCAAAGATAGCGGAGTAGTAATGAAGAGAACCAACAAATCGGTCTAAGAATGAACCTCCGTGAGATATGTCTTGTTCGACTAAGGTAATTATTCGAGGGTTGAGTTCTTGGAGGAGTCTCATAGTCTTCCAGTCCGTCCCTGTGGCATCATAAAGTGAATGTTGGAGCCAGTGTATTGCTAATGCATCCCCTCTTCGGATTTGTAACATGGATAGATCCGTTATGTCCCCAAATTTCTTTGCCACAGGATGGAACTCAAATGACATCCCAAGACGTTTTGCAAAATTAGAGAGTTGTTTCCCAGTCTCCATTAGAAGTTCCATTGAAGTGCCCATGCCAGTCATCCTAACATGCGGTGGGCCTTCCATTCGTGTCGCTAGGATGTGGAACAGTGCGGGCCACTGCAAACCTTGCATGATGTCAAGGTCCACTATGTGGACCCTGTCCCGACGTTGAAAAGCCTCGAGAATGGCTTGGTTGGAGGTGAAATGAGCAAACTTGACGAAAGGAGAGATGTTATTGAAGACTTGAAAAGCACCATGAATCAGTTTGTGGTTAGTCAAGGGTGAGCAAAAACCTAGCCATGAGTTCACCACCCTACTAGCCATGGATTTAGCAAAATAAGCAACAACCCTCTCACCACAAGATGATGCATAAGGGGAAGCCATTTGGGTTAACTCAAGAACCATCCTATGAGCCTCACCCAAATTATCAACCGAAATAGCAACCGCACACTCAAAAAGAATTGAAATTAAACTCAAACCTTTATTACTCGGATCACCAAACTGAGCCTCATCTGGTCCATTCCCCCTTGCCATCTTTCGCGGCCTTGTTTCGCCCATATGAGGTGAAGCATCATCGTAAGTTGGCATGGTGGCATCCGTCTGGAAACCCTCTTCATGATTAGATTCAGACTGGGGCAAGTCTTCAATAAGCGTCTTAGTGACATGCTCAACCCATTCAGAGAGTTCATTTGGCCTCTCTAAGTTCACATGTGGCTTGGAACTATAGTCACTAAAACCATTCACAGAACTTGTAGTTGTAGATGTACTAACATAAGCACCAAGATTATTGTTGTAGTCCCATTGCTCTTGGGGTTGTATCAACTCAAGAGAACCTTGAACTGCCTCAAAACCTGCTCTCATTTTGTTAGCTTCTTAAAAAAAATCTACCAAGAGAATTATGATATGATAAAGATAAAAAAATAAAGGGTTTGAAGTGAAGGTTTACAGGGGTTGCAGGCCAAATAGAGAGTGTATTAGTATACATGCAGATGTAAATATATACACACGTTAAGATATAGTCATTAGTGAATGATTATTCTAATAATGAATCTAAATATGCAAAGTGATTAAAGAGCAGCCATGGCCGGCATAGTTTAGAGTTAAGACATACACAAGAAGTTAAGTTGCTAATTGACAAACACTCCACGTTGGTTTTGGTAGTGATTTATTATTATTTATAGAGTTAATTCGTTATGATTATGATTTTTATTACTTCATAATTATGTTAATATAACAACCCAATTCTTGAAATGAGACCTATTCGTTTGATTGTATGTCATCACTTTTAACTTATATCACATTTACGCGTAATGGGTTGCGACCAAACAATTTGCTTCTTAGCTATGGTTTTTTGTCGATTCTGCTACGTGACATGTATAAAGCCAGTATAAAAAGTGAAACGAGTTTTTATATGACAAATTGTTTACACACGGTAACTCTAGATCTAATGAGACTTGAACGCCTCGTGATCTTGGATTCTTGGGCCCTGATGGTACGGCAGTTAGAAACTTAAACGATCTTTATATACACTAATAGTGGGCGCATATTTGACGTTGTAACTTACTGTGAGCAAGAGAATACAATCAGATATATATCAGTTAACTTTGTTAGAAAAATATGTTTAGGATGCGAAGATCACATGAAATGTATACTTTAATCTATTGTCTTTGTGATAAAAGAATGTAAAATTTGGATGAATATGATTTGGATGTTTGTTGCATAAATTTCTGCAAGAAAAATATGTTGGGTTATGTACATACGGTGTATAAAAGAAAAAAACTAAAATAAATAAATATGTACATTCGGTGTAAAATAAATATGTTAACTGGTATAACATACCCGTAAGTCAAGTTAAAGGAAAATAATTGTTAATTGGTATAACATACCCGTAAGTCAAGTTAAAGAACATAGGTGTGTCATTGCTTGAAAAACATGTATTCTAAGTCAAGAATATTTTCAACACAAGAAGCTAAAATATAGCAGTGTTCTATTTGAATGTTAATCATAAAAAGTTAAAAAGAGAGAAACTGTAAACAATATAGAACATAATCACATTCAACCACGTCAAAATGAATTTTGCTCCAACAATTTTTCAAACCACATAAAATACGAAAATAGCGTGACGGACCCAAGACTAAAGGTCATGCATTACATTTGTTAAAACTAAAGAAGATTCATAACACAAAAATTGTAACCATATGCAATTAGGGAAAAAAAAATGAATATTTTGTTATGAATAATTATTAGTGGATGTCCATATAGCTCATAGTAGGCCCATAGCCCATGTTAGCTATTAGGGTTTTGCCCTAATGTTTGTCTATATATACTCGTTGTAAATCTCTTAGTTAATGATGAATTGAAGATTACTTTCATTCCCTCTATTCTTATTCACAACATGTTATCAGCACGCTCTAAGGTTTTAATTCCGTTATTGGTTTCAGTACGTCTTTTAACTCTTTAGATATATGATTCGGCATGCTATGTACTCAATCAATAATTTATCTGTTATTATAAATTTAACTGTTATTATAGCTATTATTTTACGTCGAGATCTTGATGTGCTAATTTACTATCGTTCATGTTACTGTATTAGTTAACTTGTATAGTTTGTTCGGGAATGACACATCTATTACAAAACTAATATGTTATGTGCTCTATTATTATATATTATAATAATATGAAACAATGGGTTCACTGATTTATACATCTAACTCTAAAAACATAAATAGATAAAGTGAATATTGTTTTGGAATTTCATAGTTTTAACCTTGCTTCACCGGATATTAGTTTATAAGTGAATGAATATATATTTATTATACAATAAAATAATATTAGCACTGGTTTTATAATTATACTAATTGCTTGCATGATAGTTAGTTGTGTCCATGATTTTAATTACTCTAAAACCGTTTACGTTAATGGCGATGAACATGAAATTTTTGAATCTTCGAATATTAGTGGAAGATTTACATCAATTTATGATAACTATTACTGTAATAAAGTGTATTTGTTATACATCTAAGTCGATGGCTTTAGAAAATATTTAAATCATTGATTTTCATTACGTGTTACCCATTATGATTTAATGAGATCCAATGGTTAGTATTCAATTTGATTTATGTATCTATGTTTGTAACTATTTGATTTATAGGAATTTCGATTGAACAAAATAAATAAATAAATAAATAATACGACCTTGTAAGAAAACGAGGGGAGGGTACCCGCCGCGTTACGGCGGGGGCTTTTGCCATTTGCATTCGTCGTTTTATGTATGTTTATCAATTCGAATTCTGATCTTATCAAGCTGTGAGAGACACCGGAAAGTTTTGTTCATACAGTTGCTAACTTGCTATTTTTTTTTTGAACAAACATACAGTTGCTAACTTGCTATTCACAATTTACTTACCAAGTTTTCTAATCCAGTTTTTGTAAATAATATTCTATACAAATTTTTATTTGAAACAAATTTAATATTATGTATGTAAATAATCCAGTTTTTGTAAATAATATTAAGGTTTGATGAGTAATATCATTTTAAGTTTTTGAACAAATTTTTATTTGGCACCGTCCTCTATATATATAGAATGAGAGGCGTTGTGATAAATGTTTCTCATAGCAAGTGACAGGAACATAAATTAGTAAAATCGATGCATCGTCAAAATGATCATCATGTGAAGTCCTTACTTTAATTTTGTGGTGATAGATGAACAATTAACTTCCTCTGAAAACAATAAAATCTATCTTTGAAGATACGTATGGTTCTTCTATACATTTCGCATCATCATTGACCCGGGATGGTCCAACCGGTCATGCCAATTAATAATCTTGGCTCATAAACTCTAGTTTATGACCACATGTGCTTTGATTGCACCATTTTATATAAAAATCGAATAATATGAAGATTTTAATACAATATCACATTTCTCTAATCAAAATCTTATAAGCTCTTTTATGGCTTCCACATAGTGTAATAAAATATTACATTAGTACTAGTAAAGAAGACCCGTGCGATGCACAGGGACTGAATGTAATTGCTGATAATGTATTCTTGGGTAGTCATTCTCGTCATTATTTATTGTCACGTTATTATCATTTTTCTTAATATCTTATGGCTTGTTAATGAAAGATGTTGTTCGTGAATAAGAAGCGTAGGCTATTCAGATGAATATGTTTAATTAGTTTATTGTTAAATTTTCTGTTTAGGTTTTGAGCTTAGTATATAATCTTCGGAACTTATTTTCGTCATGTTTGAAACACTCATGTTTTGGCGATGGTCGGATTTTGTTGGTCAATGCCGTTATTTCGTCACCTTTAATTGAGGTAAGCTCAAAATGATATTTAGGTTTTATAGCCTTCGAGACCAATAGTATTTAATCTTATAAGTCGAATAGTGTACACCATTATACTGTTCATTTATTCAGTTATTTAAGTGTTCACAACGTAATTTTCGGCACTAATTTTTGTAATATTTGAAACTCACTTTTTGTTTGGTTCAACTCATGTCGGTAAAACATATACTACAATCTTTATCGTGGGTATACTACAATCTTTTTATTTGGGTTGTATCTAATATTTAAGTGTTCACATGGGCTGTATCTAATATGGCTGTATCTAATATTTAAGTGTTCACACGGGCTGTATCTAATTGTTACCGTGGGTATACTACAATCTTTTTGTTTGGTTAGACTCATGTCTCTTAGACTCTCCCTTTTCTGCATTTAGCTCCTCCAATGATTTGAAATTTTGGGTTGAGCTAAATTGTAAATCTTTCACCATTTTATAGTTTATATTATCAATAGAGCTAATCAAATTTAGCACCACTTTTGTTAGGTTAAACAGCCCCATAATTTCCTTTCATGACAAAAAGTCGAAGACCAACAGGGATATTCCAAGCTCTAACAATTATATCTTGAAACTTATTATCCAAAACAAATTATTTAACTCGTAAATAATGACATGATTGCCAATGATCAATTGAAAAAACTAAATATAAACACCCTTAAATATTAGCATAAGTAATTTCACTTTCTGATTTGTTTTCCAAGAAACTGATTATAACACTGAAATCTAGTCCTGTTTCATTAGCCATCTTTTGCCAGTAACAGTGATAAATGCATTTCGTTTTTGGTTAGTATATAAAATATTTGGTGATAGATAAGGGATAATAAAATCCAAAGCACCAAGAGATGTTGATGGCCTGACCATAGGCTTTCTTCCCAGTGTTAAAACGAAGGAATGACTTGTTGGGTCATAACCATGTGGATACCTTTTCTTGACATCCAAAAGCACCGAAAATTTGATAAAGAGTAACATAATGTATTAATGTCACATATCAATAAATGAACTAAACTTTCGGCACCAACTGAAACCTTGTAAAGCTAAAACAAATGTTACAAATGTTTCTACTTATTACCAGTTAGTAAAAAAAAAAAGTAACCTGTTACATGCCATGTACATATAAGGGCTTAACAGCAACAGTTTGTAGTACATGATCTTTGTTGTTTCCAAGAATATCAGTGTAACCATCATTCGGGACAACATTTTTCCAAAAACCCCCTTACCTGCAGAAAATCCGTATATCAGCAGACCAAGCACTTTTTTTTAACTTTATATGAAGATGAAATCATACAACACAGGTTTTTACATAAAAAAATAAAATAAAATAAAAAAATAATAATAAGAAAAGAAAAAATCGCAGATTCAAATTACATAAAAATTTGTGTATCTTATCTTTTATGTATATATTTCTTCTTTTTCATTGTAGGTTATCAGAATTCCTTGTCGACATTAAATCTGGTTATCGTTTTGCTTTTTAGCTCAGGTATAAGTTTGTCCTACATCAATCAAAATACGGATAGCCAAATATAGCCTACCTTAAACACGTGTTTTGACAGCTTTGAATACACACAACCTATTTTAAGCATCCCTTTTTCTTCTTTCATATCATTTTTCTGTTTACAAATCTACACAAAACGCCTCCACCCACCCTATATTGACCTATACATTCTCACCTGCAAAACTACAAAGTAACAACCACCCATAAAATTCAACCAACGGTTAATTCGCGGGTAAAAAATTATATGTGGTTTTAAGATCTTACTTCGCAAGAGATTGAGCCACTGGATGGTCTTTTCAGACCCTTTCACTGTATGGTGGTCTCAAAATCCCCTAAAAAGTTGACCATGACCTGCATAAAACAACGCGTACATAAATTTATTGCCTACTCACTAATGACTTATAAAAGTATATCACACTCGAAAGGAAAGAGCAAAAATGATGAGGCGAAAAATGATCCATTTTTAGGGGGTCATTTAAGCCCGAATCCGAATTTATTTGATCAAATATTGCCCTAAATCGTTCCTTTTGTGATTTTAGGTGTTTGGAGAGTGAATTCTGGAAAAGAAGCCATTTTGGACGTTTTTGGAGCATAAAAGTGAAGAAAACGGCTAAGTACCAAATTTCCATGCTGAAGATACAAGGTGACGGCGTCAGACATGAGGAATTAATTACCGAAGGTGGTGACGGCGTCAGAAGCCTTCATGACGGCATCAAAGTGGCAAGAATAAAATACCGTGGTTGATGACGGCGTCACATAGGCCGTCATAAGTGGATCAAGGCCGTCCGAGGAAGTATATGGCGGCGAGGTGACGGCGTCACATGTAACTCTTGACGCCGTCAGCCTGTTTTTCCTATATATAGTTTTCTAGTTTTTTTCATTAAAAAATGAGAAGTTTTGGTGAAACCCTAAAGACGATTTTAGTGCATCTTTTACAGGTTTTTCAAGGGTTCCAAACCCTTGAGACCTGGCATTGTAATTGAGATAAGTGTTCTTTCAATTCAATCAATATGTCTATGTGTTGGTTGTTTATATCTTGTTCTTATCTCAATTCCATTATGCTAGGCTAGATCTCTTTTGTGTTTGCTTAGATCTAATGAAACCTAGATGTTGATTATGTGTTGATTACTTGTCTATTCTTGTTTTTGGATGAATGATTTATATGTTAGGCTTAAGAAAACTGGCAGATCTCCAAATGGTAACATGCTTGAACGTCTTAAGAAACATGAACCGAGGCGTACTAGGTCTTTATTGGTTGTATTTAATGCATGAGCCACTGTTTACAATCCCTATAGTTGTGCTGGGTCATGGTGTAGGAGGAGATAAGAGCTCATAGAGTTGGGGAGTTATGTATGCCACCCCACGAATGGTATTAAGGAATACAATCCGTCATCCATACAAGTGTAACAAGTAATTAACGTGTAAAAGATATCTAGGGAGTAGTGAAGTCTAAGTAAACACAATTTCTCCAATTACTGCTCACAACTTTAGTATAATTAGTTTATTTTCATTTTTTATTATTTTATTTTGATTGCATCTTAGTTTTGGGTTAGTTGATTAGCAACTAATTCCGCCCATTCCTTCAAAACCCGAGATTTTACTTGCTTTCATAAAAATATAAAAATACAAAAAATAATCATCCCTCACCTTTAGAACTATTAATTAGGTTTTCTAACTCTAGCGACACTATTCCTAAGCTGAACGATCAATCCCCCGGTACTTGTCACTATACTATACTACAACGATCAGGTACACTGCCTGGTGGGGGTTGTAAGCTTCTCGAGATCCCTCGAGAGGTAAAGCAAGGTGCGATTCCCACGCATCAAGTTTTTGGCGCCGCAGCCCGGGGAATAGTTATTGTCTAGGTTAGGATTTCTTTTTATTAGGTCTACTTGCTAGATTCCTTTCTAGTAAGATTTTTATTTTTATTTTTAGGTCTTCTTTAGTCTATCTTATTTCTTCGTGCCTTTGTTCGTAACTCTTTACCATCCGACATCATGGAAGGTGGTAACATCTTTAAACCCATCATCCCACCACAACAAAACCCACCATTAGAACCCCTTAGGCCCCGAACCTTAGGAGAGTATTCCCGACCTAGCCACCAAGGCTACCGAAACACCATTGAGCTCACCGGAGACAATGTGACCCCCTTGCGATCCGACACCATCCTGTTGGTGCAAAGCGGATGTGCATTCCATGGACTTCGTTCCGAAGATCCAAACCAACACCTTAAGGACTTCCTCAAAATCGTAGATTCCATAGACCTAGGTGTTGAAACTAGAGAGACTACCCGTTTACGCCTATTCCAATTCTCTCTACGGGATCAAGCTAGTCAATGGCTTGAGCGTTTACCCGCGGGATCCATCACCACATGGGACAATCTCGCCAACCGCTTCCTTACCCAATTCTTTCCGCGGGAAAAGACTGCAATGCTTAGAAGGGACATTTTGATGTTTGAGCAATAGCGGGGTGAACCTTTCTACGAGGCTTGGGCCCGTTTTAAGGATCTCCTCCACAAGATCCCTCATCATGGCATAAACCTTTGGTTATTAGTTCAGATTTTCTACGACCATGTTGACTATCACACTAAGCGTACCATCGACAGGGCCGCAGGAGGCAAATTGCGTGATAAGAATGCTGAGGAGTCTTGGGCAATTATAGAAGAGCTCGCTGTCGATAATAATGAGATTTGGGAATTTAAACATACGGTAGAAGCGGCCATCAATGTAGTCTCGGCATCTGGAGGAACCACCGAAATCCCTGATGAACTCTTATGCAAACTTGAGGCAAAAGTTGACTATTTTGAGGAAAGGCAAAGGAGGCCCTTAAGTCCTAGACAAGCCACTGTCAATTCTGTCTCAAGATCAACTTCGGCACCATTATCTGAATCACCTTCTAGAGAACATGTCGAAACTTTTCAGAGATATACCCCACCTTGCTCCCCTCCCAAGGAACTTAGCTCGGAATTTGAGGCTAGGATGAGAGAATATATGGCAACTCACTCTGATCGGCTTGCTAGATTCGAAGAAGCAGTTTATAAGCAAAAAGAGGAGATGCAGGAGAAAATGAATGAGATGTTGAGTCTATTGGAGGAGTATGCCAATCAGAAAACCCCCGAACGAATACTGCTAAGGAAAGAAAGCACCACTCCCACCACCCAATTTGTTAACTCCATCACCATTGTCCATAAAGATAACGAGAAGGTAGAAACTCCTGCTAAACAGACCTTAGAAAAACCGCCTGAGTCCCAACCTTTGAGTTACTACCTGAAACACGACATAAACAAAAACACCATAACAAGTTGGATTAAGGGTGATGGGCGCAACCAATCCTCCGAACAGATTCCTGAGAAAGAGAAAGAAGAGGAAGATGAGTATGATACGCTTATTGGAGGATCAGTGGTCGAGAGGTTACTGGTACAGAAAGTGGCCACCAAGCAGGTAGCATGTGGGAATTTTGAAATACCAACGAGCATCGGGGACTTGAAACATCTTAGTGCTTTCGCCGACCAAGGATCGGAAGTAAATCTTATGCCCCTGACTATCTACATCCAACTGACGTCAAAAATGCCAATACCCACTCGTGTTAGGCTGTCTCTTGTTGGGCACTCGTACGTATACCCCCTAGGAATAGCAGAAGATGTATTAGTCAATGTTGCAGGATTCATGTACCCCGTTGATTTTATGATCATTGATGATAAAGGGGATGGATGCATGCCAATAATCCTTGGGGCACAATTCCTCACCACCGCTAGGGCTGTCATTAAGTATGAAGATAGGAAGATTGAGCTTAAATCTGGGAAGAGAAAGATTAGCTTCCACATGACTCCGCGAAGTGGGCATGAGAATTTGAGTTGGAGAATGATTAAAAACAACATTGGCACGACACCCATTCGTGTTCAGAATAAAATTCTTGCATGGGAGGCAAGAATCAAAAGCTATAAGAAAGCTAAGGATGAAAGAAGAAAAAACAATAAGGTTCGGATTGAACTCAAACATACTCAACACGAAAGCAATCATACACCGTTTGAGGAAGGGAACTTAGTACTCTTGAGACACTTAGAAACAACAATACCACCCGATAAACCAAGTCCTTGGTGGTATGGGCCATTCACAATCGATGAATTGAGCCAAGATGGGGTAGCTAACTTGAGGAGCAAATTAGGTGGAAAGGTGATTGCGAGTATTGATAGATTGAGGCACTACCACCATAACAGTAATGATCGCAATTATATGGGGTACATCATTTCAAATGATGAGATCACGTAGTACCCCATGACTTTGAGTCTAGCTACAAGACTCGTAAATAAAGAAAAGCGCTTCTTGGGAGGCAACCCATGTTTTGTGTGATTTTTATTTGTTTGATTGTTATTTGCTTCCGTATGCATGCTTTGTTTTTATTGTTGGTTGATCATGCTTCTAAAATAAAACGTGAAAATACTTTACTATGTTGTTTAGCCTAGTCTTAACTCCAACCTAAAAGTATTTTTGCAAAAGATAAGTGTAAGGGGAAACCCCAAATATGTTTTTAAGAAACAAACCGATCATGATTCTCCACAATATTTAAATGAACATGTATATTCGTATTTGTTAGAGTCAAATGCTTGTATTGAGTCATAATGAAGTTTTGCAGGATTTTCCAGGAAGTAGGACAAAGTTTTTCCAGAAATTTTCCGGAAACTTAACATAAGAACTTCTGCAGGTCCATTCTGACGGCGTCAGGGTATTGCTCTTGACGGCGTCAGGAGTTAAAATCTGAAAATTTTACCGGTTTTGTTTTTCTAACGGAGTCTTATGGTTTTTGTGAATTATTAAGTTTTATAATCTCCAGGAAATCTGCAAACTTCATTCCACAAGCATTATATCTTACTTTGTTTTCTAGGATTTAGTAACTTATATAGGATGCCGCCGATTTTACGCGAGGTTGCCTTGTCTATTGTTGTCAGGATTTACAGGTTATTTGTGACAAGAAGATGATTTATATTCTGGAAGGGAAGCTTTGATTGTTCGTTTTCTTGGAGGAAGATTTAACCTGGCCAACCTATAATCCATACCGAGCGAATCAGGGGAGTATTTGATTTCATTCTCTTTACTTTTTAACTTTTACATTCTTTACTTGAACATTGGGGACAATGTTCATCTTAAGTGTAAGGGGAGGGTAAAAAGATGATACCTTACATATGCACTTTCGCTTGAGTTTGTTTTGTTTGATAGTAGATGAGTAATAAAACTATGAGAAATACTTGTTAGTGTAATTTTAGTGCCAAATTTAAAATTTTTTACAACATTTAAGAGTGAAACTTTAGCCATAGCAAGCGTCTCATGGATAGGAGGTTGTATGACTAGCACATAACCGTATATTCAGAAAAATTTTCCACCCAAAAATGTGAGGTTCGCCTTTAGATTTGATAGGAAAAACATTTATTATTGGTGCTTATGAGTGTACCGGTAGCATTTAGATTCTAGAACTTGCGTTAGTGATGCATCCCGAGACCGCTAGTGAGACTACATTCGTGTGGTAGGATTTACTACATGATAAGAGGCATTAGGATCACCCTTGTGTTAAATCCGTATTATAATTACTTGACCATTTAAGTCATATTACTTGACTAGTTAAGTCAACTAATTTTTCCCACACCCTTAGCGTTGTACTCATTTTTAGTACACGAAACCCCTAGTACACCCCTCCGAGCCTATCTTTTCGTTTCTAACTTTAAGCATTTTACTTAAAGGAAGAATTTGTTACACCCCACTTAAATGTACACCCAAATCGCCTTAGCCATCCGTGTATGCGCTCATTTTTAGTGCATTATTGTTATTTGTTAAACCCTAAGTTAACTTTCTAATTGATTACATGGTTGCTAAGTCGAGTCATATCCTTGTACATATTGTTTTGGGACGATTGGGACTCATGGGTAAGTACTTATTTTATGGAGTAATGGGGAAGAACATCATATATTACCCCCATATGAACATTAATCTTAAAAGTGCTCCAAGTGTTTTGATTTTCTTAATTCGAGTCATTAGTTTAGTTTATTGTAAAGTATGTAAAGATTCAAGTGTAAGGGGAATTCCCATTCCCTATGATGTATTATTTTGGATGGTAGGGTAAGAGTGTATGCAAAAAAAAAAAAAAAAAAAAAAAAAAAAAAAAAAAAAAAAACGAAAAATATCAAGAAAAAGAAAAAAAATAGAAAAAAAAAAGAGAAAAAAAAACATACGGACTACCATCCCATTTTCATTCTATGTTCATTCTATGTTTTTATTATTTTTCATTTATTAGCTTAAGTCGAGTCTAGTCTTGGCTTAGCATCGCCATCTTGTACATGTAATTAACCGAGATTGTTAACTCGCCACCAGTAAAATTTCCTTTATCCAACAAAACCGTGTAATTCATATCCCTATACCTAACATTACAACCCTTTAAAAGACCTCTTTGATAGTTTATCCTAGGTGCTTACGCCATATGGTGGAGGTTTGATCCTTTCCCAAGCCTATGGTAATCTATTTTGCTATGACAGGTAGTGAGAGATATCTTCCATTTCCATAATGTTATATTACTTTATTACACCCGAGAGATGTGAGTATCTAAACACTATTTGTGAGGTGCTAGTGTATGACCTTCGTGCTTGTCTATTGGTCTTTAGTGGAACGATTATTTATTGTAATTACTTTTATATTAGTGTTAAATGACCCCTAACTTGTCTTTTGAGTAGAATAAAAGCTCATTTGCTTGAGGACAAGCAAATCTCAAGTGTAAGGGTATATGATGAGGCGAAAAATGATCCGTTTTTAGGGGGTCATTTAAGCCCGAATCCGAATTTATTTGATCAAATATTGCCCTAAATCGTTCCTTTTGTGATTTTAGGTGTTTGGAGAGTGAATTCTGGAAAAGAAGCCATTTTGGACGTTTTTGGAGCATAAAAGTGAAGAAAACGGCTAAGTACCAAATTTCCATGCTGAAGATACAAGGTGACGGCGTCAAGACTACCATCTTGACGGCGTCAGACATGAGGAATTAATTACCGAAGGTGGTGACGGCGTCAGAAGCCTTCATGACGGCGTCAAAGTGGCAAGAATAAAATATTGTGGTTGACGACGGCGTCACATAGGCCGTCATAAGTGGATCAAGGTCGTCCGAGGAAGTATATGGCGGCGAGGTGACGGCGTCACATGTAACTCTTGACGCCGTCAGCCTGTTTTTCCTATATATAGTTTTCTAGTTTTTTTCATTAAAAAAGGAGAAGTTTTGGTGAAACCCTAAAGACGATTTTGGTGCATCTTTTACAAGTTTTTCAAGGGTTCCAAACCCTTGAGACCTTGCATTGTAATTGAGATAAGTGTTCTTTCAATTCAATCAATATGTCTATGTGTTGGTTGTTTATATCTTGTTCTTATCTCAATTCCATTATGCTAGGCTAGATCTTTTTTGTGTTTGCTTAGATCTAATGAAACCTAGATGTTGATTATGTGTTGATTACTTGTCTATTCTTGTTTTTGGATGAATGATTTATATGTTAGGCTTAAGAAAACTGGCAGATCTCCAAATGGTAACATGCTTGAACGTCTTAAGAAACATGAACCGAGGCGTACTAGGTCTTTATTGGTTGTATTTAATGCATGAGCCACTGTTTACAATCCCTATAGTTGTGCTGGGTCATGGTGTAGGAGGAGATAAGAGCTCATAGAGTTGGGGAGTTATGTATGCCACCCCACGAATGGTATTAAGGAATACAATCCGTCATCCATACAAGTGTAACAAGTAATTAACGTGTAAAAGATATCTAGGGAGTAGTGAAGTCTAAGTAAACACAATTTCTCCAATTACTGCTCACAACTTTAGTATAATTAGTTTATTTTCATTTTTTATTATTTCATTTTGATTGCATCTTAGTTTTGGGTTAGTTGATTAGCAACTAATTCCGCCCATTCCTTCAAAACCCGAGATTTTACTTGCTTTCATAAAAATATAAAAATACAAAAAATAATCATCCCTCACCTTTAGAACTATTAATTAGGTTTTCTAACTCTAGCGACACTATTCCTAAGCTGAACGATCAATCCCCCGGTACTTGTCACTATACTATACTACAACGATCAGGTACACTGCCTGGTGGGGGTTGTAAGCTTCTCGAGATCCCTCGAGAGGTAAAGCAAGGTGCGATTCCCACGCATCAAAAAAGCTTCAAACTGTAAATTGACAAAACTAAACTCACCGAGGAGGTCGTTCTTGCTCAATTTTCGGAGCAGTTCTTGTGGCTGAAGCAGTATGAACTCTAATCACATGTCCTACCATTGTAACCTGAAGTGCTTCTTGTTCATAAGCTTTTCTTTCCATTTCTAACTGGCTGTTTGGATAAAGTTTATCCTTATAAGAGTATGAAACTATATAACCCACTTAACGTAAGATTGAGTGAACACCTTAAGAATGGTTAACAGCTTTTGAAACCTACGACAAAAAATTATAACTTAGACACCGATTGAGTAACTTATCAGTTAATTCAACGGGTATTCAAATTGCACATTCATGTACCTATAACTACTGGTGCCCGTACATGTTCCTGTTTGTGTATAAATCACATACATGTAACCGAGTTAATAAGTTGTTGCACGCAAACACCATATTTAGCCGTGATAATACAGCGAGTTGGATTAGTCTGTGTCCTTGTTCATCACCATATTTGCTCCTAATATCTCTTCTTCCTCTAGATTTATCAGCGTCTTTGTTATCTTCAAGCGTAGCCCCAACTGCCCGAACATGGCTGGAAGAAAAAAATACACCAAAGAACACATAAACAATTAAACTCACGATATTTATAAAAAGTATAATCACAAAACCATTAATTTTGATTAACACAATTTAATGACTATCTCTACACCATCAGTCATGAAGAACACCATATTCATCACTAAGCCATCTTCAGCACTATTCCGAATTCCCATAACACGTGTGTACCCAAATCTCTATACCAATAATTTTTAATTACGTCATTCAAAAATGCGAGTATTGGCTTGTCTTCACATTAGTTTTCCAGGAGGGCAATGAAGCACTCTAGCTAACATTATTCTGGTCCAAAATCAATAGTTTAGTCCTAGTCTAACCATCAACAGTCTTGTATCTACATATCTTATTTCCGCCATAGCTAATAAGCTTATAAGTGTATAATTATGTTCACCAAATAACTAATTCCTGTTAAACTCCCTTACAATAACTCATTGGATATCACAAAACAATGCTTAGCCACAAAGTTTCCAAAGCAAAAACTGATAACCAACTAAACTTACATATAATAATTTACCTGTCAAGCAAAGCAAATGAACAATGAGCATTGAATAGTTATAACTTAAAATCCATTATGAGAGCCTAAATCTTATATTTAAGTTATACTAATCAGACTATAACACTTACTACCCATACAATAAATCAATAATGATACTGTAAAAAATGCAATCCAATTTAAAACACATAAAAGAACAAAATGAAATAAGAAATTTAACCTTCTTCTTTTGCTTTCCACCACCAGACATTGTTGGCTCAGATGACGGACGGGGAGCCTTTTCTTTCTTGGGAGCCTATAATCCCCATAAATTCAAACTGTTAAATCCCACCGCAGCCGAACCTAAAAAAAGACTACACATAACACTAACATGAAACATAATTAATATAGTTACCTGACGAAATTTTCAGCATCTTTCTTTCTTGTTACGACCTGATAGTTGAGAAAACAAACCATAATATTAACCAAATAAAGAAAATTATGTAAAACAATGAAGGTGAATTGAGGAACCCGATTATAAAGAAAGGATAAAGAACTGTGTGGAAGGTTTTGGATAGTCGGCAGGTTTGTTATTATCCATTTTTGTGAATACACAGCCGTCGTGGGAATGTTGATATGTGCAAAGAGATGGTTGACTTGCCTGGAATTGATTGGACCCAGGCTTGTGTTGTAACTGATAAATGAAGATGGTTGATTTGCCTGCACAATTAAGACGGCTGATCAATGGAGATGGTTGATTTGCCTGTACAATTAATTCGGCAATGGTTGAGGGCTGCATATAACTTTCAATGCTTGAAGCATTTATCATCACCACTTTACATTTATAACACTACTCAATCTTTTAGTATATAAGATAACATTAAACAAGAAACAAATCTTTTATACGAATGAAATTGCACAATTTGCTCAATACATATTGTATATAACATCAATTAATTAAGGATGTCTCGTAAGAATATAAAACCCATCGTAAGTAATGCGCATATATATATAAGGAACTTAATGGCACAACTAAGATCAACTGGGATATCTTTTTTTTTTCTTTTATATATATATATATATATATATATATATATATATATATATATATATATATATATATATATATATATATATATATATATATATATATAATCTATTCACATCCATATTTTTAATACCTTCTATGACTGTGTAAATTGTATGTGACACATTTTCCTTTCTATATTTTTCGTTCATGCATACCCGTTTTCTCAGTGCCTATTTTATCCTTTTGGTATCTAATTGTTTCAAAAGATGATCAAAAAGTTTGGCCTAATACGCTGTTCACACTGTTCATCATAAAAAAAAAATCTCACCTCTAATTCTGGCACGGGATACAAAAAGATATGCCAAGTTACTTAATAAATAGGAGGAAATTTCATTATACACCGATCGTGTCATTAACTTCTTAACTAAATTAAGGTTCATCTCCTGTCTTACTTTTCTTTAATACACCCTCGTATAGCATATATTTCGAATCAAGGTATTGTGGCAACAAGAATCTATTAGAGCTCGTTGTTTTACATAATTTGAAGCATTTAAGCATCACTTGTTTAAAGCATTACCCATACATGACTTCATCTTCGTATAATATAAACACTTATTAATACATGACAATTAATGCATCTATTCAAGATGATATATCTAGGGAGTAGCGTAACATATACTTCATATGGTATCACGCATTAATCGGCCTTAAATAATCCAAATTAGATAACTTTCTATTTATTATGGAAGCTAGATATTTATCTGATCAATTAACATGTAAACATCGTAGATCAAAACTGTAAATCATGTCTACCAAGCACATATCATATTCGTCGGCATCAACCACATACATATAGACCACATAGCCAACAATTAAATGAATTTTAGCAATACTTCTTTTTTAAAATTCATACTAGTAGCTAACAATTTACTTCAAAACTTAAGATACAAAATTAACTTTAGCAATAAAAACCATGTTTATAATTGACGTTTCAAAGCTATAACAATTGTGACTATGGTTAATATGCTAAAACGCTATGGTAGAAAAATTCTAGTTTGCGCTCAATTTGTCCCGAGTATAAGATTTTAACTTACAATGAATGGCTGTCAAGAGAATTATATATTGATTTATCATTCATTAACCACTTTTTATAACTCATTTAACAATAAAATCTAGAAGAAATCCAAACTCACAGTTTGTAAAGTTTATTGTCACAACCATACGGCTTGATCGTATGTTCATATGTAAGAACTATGAAAGCAACAAAAACTCATAATCACATCAAGCCGTATGACATATTATTATAAATCAGTCAATTAAATTACTCAAATATGAACTTCATGATCTCATACATATCTCAGAATAAAAAAAAATACATATATTCAAATATCACTAACATATACGGATTACTAAACAACAACAACCACGATTTCAGCAAAATCACATAATTAGCAAATGAAAAAACTAAATTCTTACATGTATATAGCATAATGAGCAAACTAAATTCATAATGAAAAAACAAATAACGTTGCATATTCAGTTGAATGTTGCACATGACTAAATTAATCTTAAGATTCGATGTACGTCAAAAAGATTAATTCAAATAATAATGCATCAACACCGCATAAACCAACTACTAGAACAGTTTATAAACTATTAAAACACAAAAAAAAAACATTAAAAGCAATAATATAATATGTGAAAACAAAACACACTAATAAATATATATCTAAATAATAGTTAAATAAATACAGTAGGTTAATATCAAGTAATTAAGTGTATAAATTATATCTTTACGAAAACAAAAATTAATTAATGCTCTAATAGCTTTTAAGCAACTATGATGAACGTAATCAAAAGCATATTCAAATCATAAAAGATCAGCTATATGTTCACGTTAATATTCGAATTTGAATAAATATCTATATAGAAGAACAATATAAAAGCTAACTGACATAGATTTTCATATGATAATATGATTCGGTTGTAATCAATAAGACGCTATATGAATTACAATATTACTTATGTTATTCATCAATGTTTCGTAGATATTCTCTAGGATAGCAATTAAAAAAAATAAAAAAATAAAGACGTACCATAGTAATCGAAGGTAAAGTTCAAAATTTAGAACGTGCTGATAACGTGTTGTGAATACAAAATAAATACGTTATTAATCTATCAACTAGAATGGGGACTCAATTCCTCAATTTTCTGGAAAGAAAACAAATGGATATATGTAGGCATACAAATCCATTGTATGAACCATTTAGAGTTTAAAATCGATGCATCGTCTAAACGGTCACTAAATCGCAACCTCAAGTTTGCATGATTAATAGCTCAATGCGAGCCTAACATTCCAGAATAAGTATTTCATCATGAAAATGCGATGAATTACTTCTGAATTATCAAATGAAACTGAGAGAAAAACTTGTGTTGTTGTATGGGGTCATATTATAATATGCACAACAACAAAATTAGCATCATGCCAATATGTTATTATAAATCCTCCCTTTTATAATTGGTTTTTGGTTATAAACCAAATATATCCCATTTCAGTTTTTCTGTGTGCAAATTACTCCACCTAAATGCACATATATGGGATATAGAAGATGGATAATTCCTTTAGGAGGAGAGAAATAGCTGCAAATTCAGAATGAATTATCATATTCTATTGATCCTCGAAAGAAATTTAATGAATTGATTATTAAAATGAATAATCTAATAGCCAAAAATAAATATTGGCTAAAAACAAAATTTCAGCTACTCATGCTCTAATTAGAAGTTGTCCCTCAAGGACACTATCTTATTATGACATGCTTCAAGCATGGTAGACAAATCGATTCCATAAAAATCCTCGATGAAAATATGGAGCATGAAAACAAGATGGTTGTTTGAGATATAAAAGACCCCATGATAGTCTCATAAAGAGATACTAGACATGAAGGTTCCAAAGAACCTCAAATAGCTAATGAGATCTCAATAAATTATATCATGTCTAAAGTTATATGGAATCGAAACATAAACGACGTCGACAAATTTGTTTACATACAATATAGCGCTTACTATTATGCATAACGAGGATCATAAATAAACGGGGATGTATGTAGGCCTATACATCCGCCATGTGGATCATGTGGATCATTTTGAGTTTTAAAATCGATGCATCGTCAAAATGATCATTAAATACGCAACTTAAAGTTAGCGTGATTAGTGGCTCGGTGTATAAAAGCGAGCACGGTTTTCCAAATTATATTATTGAGAATGGTGGTGAATACTTCCAAGTATTGGGAGATTATTAGAATAAGTGTTGAACATAAAAGTAGCTCATGTTCATACGCGAATTATGAGAACAAAACTTTTAGTTTATGGGGCATGTTATGACATATGAATTCGCATCTTGCCAACAATCTATAATGAATCCTCCCCGTTAGAATGGTTTTGGTCACAAACTATATTTCCCATGTGAGATTTTGTAATTGTGTGATATATTGTAAATCCACCACAACACACAAAATGGGATGTTTAAATTGATAATTCATTCAGGGGGAGAGTATGAGCAGCGAGAAATATGGAATGAATTATGATATAAATGTTGATCCTCACACTAATGAATATGAACTTAAAGTTCAAGGGACAAATAACATTCCAGATCTAGTAATTGTCAGCATGATTGTGATATTAAATAAGTGACTGGATAATATAAATGCTGCTAATGCTCCAATTAAAATATATGTCCCAAAGGTACAACCAATCAATGGTAATAAGTCTATGGTACGGTTGCAGCGTGATAGACAAATCGATTCCAAATAAAAGTCCTCGAATGATTAGATAAAATGGAGCAAGAAAATAAAGATGGTCAAATCGAGGTAATAAGACCCCATAATAGTCAAGAGACACTAGACATGAAGGTTATTGAAAAACCCCGGGTACATGAAAAACTATGAGATCTCAATAAACGATATATAATGTCTAGTAATGTGTGGAATCGAAAAGTAATGAATCGACGTCGATAGTACTATTGTATATGATAATGGGCATGGTAATAATTATGAAAATATAAAATATAGCGCTATAATCATGGTGAGGATCATGGAAGCAATACCTGCAGGAAGTGCAGATATATAAGTGAATGGCCAAAAGAAGTAAAGACGCAAAGAGCTAATGAAAGATTAAAATCTCTTGTGAAGAGATATGGTTAATGGGACTTAAAGTCTGGATATATGAATGTGTAAAATTATTGGATATGCATTGATCTTTATGAGAAAGTGAAATTAAAGTATTGAAATTTTGGTATATAAGGCATAACTAATGGCACGCAATACTTTCATAAAGACATGTAAATGATTATAAGGAGATATGTTCTCATGTGGTGGATCCAATAATGTAAATAATATTTATAAGTCTGGCAATGTGATAAGTAATCGATATGCGTCTAAAAGTTAATTAATAGAGCTCATGTGTTATTGAGATTTCATTATAGCATATAAAATGCATGGAGCATGCTAGCGATATTTAGAGCATATAAGAAAAGTTCTCGAGAAACTACTTGATTGTATTGAATTAATCATGTGTTTGGCAAATATGTTATAATCGCCTTAGTGTATAGTATTGTGCCAAATAAAGAATTTTGTTAGCCCATGAAACTTTATAAAGAGATCTAGATGTGAATATGTTTTAAGTTTCATATAATTTGATTTTATGATTGTAAAGGCGATTGAATGCATAGAAGTTAAACTTGAAACAAAAATATGGAGCTTGTCTTAGCTTATGAATTGAACATCTTAAAGATGTAATCATTATGCATCATGAAAGCTAAAGAAAGATGCTACATATCTTTATACGAATAAATGACGCTCATGTTTATGAGGTCGCATGATGAAGAAAGACCCCTTGATTTATAAAGATGATGATTACAATATCGATTTAAATGTGTCATACTAAAATATGTATATGTGAATTACACAGATGTGCTTGTATGAGATGTATGACGTATCTTAATCCTTTAAATAGATATGAAAATAACATGTAGAGAATATTTATTCACGTGATTCTATCAAGACACTTGAATGTGCATTTCATTCAATGAGATTAAGTGATGTGATCATCAAGGGGAGAGAAGATACGCGTTGCACTCTTTTTCCCTTGACCATGGTTTTGTCCTCACAGGGTTTTCCGGCAAGGTTTTTAATGAGGCAACATCCCCGGGCGTATAAAGGAGTTATGTACTCTTTTTCCTTCACTAGAATTTTATCCCACTGGGTTTTATCTATTAAGGTTTTAACGAGGCATAATCCTCAAATGGAGTAAAACAAATATTTCGGTATCTTCAAGGTACAAATTATATGGGTTTATATTTCACTAACCCATCAAATACAAGTCTAGTTGGTTTTGCAGATGCAGGATATATGTCTGATTCTCATAATGGTTGATCTCAAACTGTATATGTATTTATATGTGGAGGAACTACAACTTCATGGCGTTCAGTTAAGCAGAGGATCTCATCGACTTCATTCACCATGCAGAAATTCTAGCGATACATGAAGCAAGTCGAAAATGTGTTTGGCTTAGAAGTATGATACAATACATATGTAGATCATGTGGTAACTCTTCAGAAAAAGAGGAACCAACAGTTTTGCAAGAAGATAATGTAGCATACATTGCTTAATTCAAGGAAGGTTACATCAAAGGCGTCAAGACAAAACATATTGTGCCAAAGTTCTTTTCCAATCATGACTTACAAAAGAATAGTGATATTATTGTTCAACAAGTTCATTCAAGTGACAATTTGGCGGATCTAATTACCAAGGCGCTTCTATCTTAACATTTAGGATATTGAACAACAACATTGGAATGCACCTACTCGAAGAGCTCAAGTGACGTAGTCATCAGAGGGAGATAATACGCGCTGCACTCTTTTTATCCTTAGTCATGGTTTTGTCCCACGGGGTTTTCCTGACAAGGTTTTTAATGAGGCAGCATTTCCTAAGCGTATTAACAATATGAACATCCAAGAGGGAGTGTTATGGATCATTATTAGTGGATGTCCATATAGTCTATAAGAGGCCCACGGCCCAGTTAGCTATTAGGGTTTTTACCCTACTGAATATATCCCTAATTTAAAAACCTTATCAAGAAAAACCCAATGGAGAACTTTGGCACAATATGTTTTGTCTTCCATTCTCAATTATTAGGGTTTTGTAAGTCATGATTGTAAAAGAACTTTGGCACAATATGTTTTGTCTTGACGCCTTTGATGTAACCTTCCTTGAATTAAGCAATGTATGCTACATTATCTTCATGCAAAATTGTTGGTTCCTTCTTCTCTGAAGAGTTACCACATGATCTACATATGTATTGTATCATACTTCTAAGCCAAACACATTTTCGACTTGCTTCATGTATCGCTAGAATTTCTGCATGGTTGGATGAAGTCGATGAGATCGTCTGCTTAACTGAACGCCATGAAGTTGTAGTTCCTCCACATATAAATACATATACAGTTTGAGATCAACCATTATGAGGGTCAGACATATATCCTGCAACTACAAAACCGACTAGACTTGTATTTGATGGGTTAGTGAAATATAAACCCATATCATTTGTACCTTGAAGATATCGAAATATTTGTTTTACTCAATTTGAGGATTATGCCTCGTTAAAACCTTACTAGATAAAACCCTGTGGGACAAAATTCTAGTGAATGAAAAAAAATACATAAATCCTTTATACGCTCGGGGATGTTGCCTCATTAAAAACCTTGCCGGAAAACCCTGTGGGGACAAAACCATGGTCAAGGGAAAAAGAGTGCAACGCGTATCTTCTCTCCCCTTGATGATCACATCACTTAATCTCATTCAGTGAAATGCACATTCAAGTGTCTTGATAGAATCACGTGAATAAATATTCTCTACATGTTGTTTTCATATCCATTTTAAAGATTAAGATACGTCTTACATCTCATACAAGTACATCCGTGTAATTCACATATACATATTTTAGTATGACACATTTAAATCGATATTGTGATCATCATCTTTAAAAATCAAGGAGTCTTTCTTCATCATGCGACCTCATAAACATGAGCGTCATTTATCCGTATAAAGATATGTAGCATCTTTCTTTAGCTTTCATGATGTATAATGATTACATCTTTGAGATGTTCAATTCATAAGCTAAAACAAGCTTCATCTTTTTGTTTCAAGTTCAACTTCTATGCATTCAATCGCCTTTACAATTATAAAATCGAATTGTATGAAACTTAAAACATATTCACATCTAGATCTCTTTATAAAGTTTCATGGGCTAACAAAATTCTTTATTTGGCACAATACTATACACTAAGGCGATTATAACATATTTGCCAAACACATGATTAATTCAATACAATCAAGGAGTTTCTCGCGAACTTTTCTTATATGCTCTAAATATCGCTAGCATGCTCCATGCATTTTATATGCTATAATGAAAACTCAATAACACATGAGCTCTATTAATTAACTTTGAGACGCATATCGATAACTTATTACATTGCCAGACTTATAAATATTATTTACATTATTGGATCCACCACATGAGAACATATCTCCTTATATGTCTTTACGAAAGTATTGCGTGCCATTAGTTATGCCAAAATTTCAATACTTTAATTTCACTTTCTCATAAAGATCAACGCATATCCAATAATTTTACACATTCATATATACAGACTTCAAGTCCCATTAACCATATCTCTTCACAAGAGATTTTAATCTTTCATTACTTCTTTGCGTCTTTACATCTTTTGGCCATTCATTAATACATCTCCACTTCCTGCAGTTTTGCTTCCATGATCCTCACCATGATTATAGCGCTATCTTATATATTTTCATAATCATTACCATACCCATTATCATATTTAATAGTACTATCGACGTCGATTCATTACTTTTCGATTCCACACTTTGCTAGACATTTATTTATTGAGATCTCATGGATTTCCATCTACCTGGGATTTTTCAAGAACCTTCATGTCTAGTGTCTCTTGACTATTATGGGGTCTTATTACCTCGATTTAACCATCTTAATTTTCTTGCTCCATTTCATTTATTCATTCGAGGACTTTACTTGGAATCGATTAGTCTATCATGCTGCAGCCATGCCATAGACTCACTACCAATCATTTATTTTCATGTTGGGACATACATTATAATTGGAGCAATAACAGCGTAATATGATCTAGTCACTTTCTTTAGGTCACTAAACATGTCTGGCATTTACTAGATCTGGAATGTTATTTGTCCCTTGAACTTTAAGTTTATATTCATTAATGCGAGGATCAACATTTATATCATAATTCATTCCATATCCCTCGCTGTTCATTTTCTCCCCCTGAATGAATTATCCATTTCAACATCCCATTATTGTGCGTTGTGGTGGATTTATAATATATCACACAATTACAAAATCTCACATGGGAAATATAGTTTGTGACCAAAATCATTCTAACGGGGAGGATTCATTATAGACTGTTGGCAAGATGTGAATTCATATGTCATAACATGCCCCATAAACTAAAAGTTTTGTTCTCATAATATTATTGGTTTTGCAATCAACTGAAGACGTTTGTAACATTTCAACAAAAGCAATTCGCGTATGAACATGAGCTACTTTTATGTTCAACACTTATTCTAATAATCTCTCAATACTTGGAAGTATTCGCCACCATTCTCAATAATATAATTTGGAAAACCGTGCTCGCATTTTATAAGCCGAGCCACTAATCACGCTAACTTTAAGTTGCGTATTTAATGATCATTTTGACGATGCATCGATTTTAAAACTCAAAATGATCCACATGGCAGATGTATAGGCCTACATACATCCCCTTTATATTCTTTCCAAAAATTTATAACTTATAGGACAAAGTCCTTACTTATATGGTGGTGATATATGAACAATTACATTCCATTCCATTGAGAACAATCAAATTTATCTTTGAAGAAACCCATGATTCTTCTATACATTTCGCATCATCATTGACTCAGGATGGTCCAACCGGCCATGCCACTAAATAAAATAATCTTGGCTCATAAACTTCTAGTTTATGACCACATGTGCTTAAATTGCACTTTCTATGTAAACCTCAAATAATAGGAGATTTTAATACAACATCACATTTCTCCAATCAAAATCTTATCATAATAAAACTTGAGGTTTTATTTTCTTTTCTAACATAACATGAGGTTATGCTATTGATTCTACAAATTGAATCAAGATAAAACTTGAGGTTCTAATTATATTTCTTTTTCGTTAACATAACATGAGGTTATGTTATTTTGATTATTTCTTTATATTCACAATAAAACACATTATTGTTCTCGTTAACTATAAGAGAGTTTAAGAGAATAATTGCACATTAACTTACAACATTATCATTTAATAAAATATATCCATTTATTAATGAAGTTGCATAATTTGCAAAACATGCCATTACTCAATTAATCAAATGTCTTATAAGCAAACAAAATCACTGATAAATAAGGATATACTTTATGGTACAATTTGAATCAACTAAAATATATTTTTCTTATACTTAATAACTCAATTATTCTTTTGCAATCGTAACAACAATGTTGCAAACTTCACAATAATTTCGGCTTATATTTTCTTCTATGTTCATAATCAGACAAGATAATGCTCATGTTTACAATGATAACATATATTTTCTGTAACATCTCTACTTAATAGCTCAATTGTATCACAAGTATGCAAATCAATCTTAGACATATAGACATCCATGAACCATCATAGGCATACATAGGTAGACATGTTTATCTATCACTTCATTAAAATCGATACTTGATTAGTGTCCAGTATTATAGCCTGGAATATCAACATAATAACACACATGACTCATCCCACTAAATATTATAGCCTTTATCATTCTTTCTTTTCATCTAGTTATTTAAACTTGATCATGATAGGGAACTATATTATTGCAAAACTAGATTTAACAAAAGCATCTTATTTGTACATTTAATATTTACTGTTTGACGTAAGACTAATTTCATTCAAACTAATATGTCATGCAAAAGGCAAAACACAAGTTAACAAGTCCATTTATTCAACATACATTATTAGTACACTAGCATATGATTATAAGATCATACGTTTATCATTTGATATTGTCAACATTAAATTAGGGATATTATGTACTTATTGGAAATTAATACTGATTAACCGATTATTGCAACTTTCAATTTGTAATGGCCACTTATTAAGTTAAAAAGTAGCTGATATCGAGCTAATTGTATTATAACTTTCGATGTCAACTAATCACTTGTGGATAATTGGTTCTATACCGGCTACGACTAAACTCATTATTGAAGGGTAAATCAAAATTACTAATTTATCTTCCTGTCACTTGCTATGAGAAACATTTATCACAACGCCTCTCATTCTATATATATAGAGGACGGTGCCAAATAAAAATTTGTTCAAAAACTTAAAATGATATTACTCATCAAACCTTAATATTATTTACAAAAACTGGATTATTTACATACATAATATTAAATTTGTTTCAAATAAAAATTTGTATAGAATATTATTTACAAAAACTGGATTAGAAAACTTGGTAAGTGAATTGTGAATAGCAAGTTAGCAACTGTATGTTTGTTCAAAAAAAAAATAGCAAGTTAGCAACTGTATGAACAAAACTTTCCGGTGTCTCTCATAGCTTGATAAGATCAGAATTCGAATTGATAAACATACATAAAACGATGAATGCAAATGGCAAAAGCCCCCGCCGCAACGCGGCGGGTACCCTCCCCTCGTTTTCTTACAAGGCCGTATTATTTATTTATTTATTTTGTTCAATCGAAATTCCTATAAATCAAATAGTTACAAACATAGATACATAAATCAAATTGAATACGAACCATTGGATCTCATTAAATCATAATGGGTAACACGTAATGAAAATCAATGATTTAAATATCTTCTAAAGCCATCGACTTAGATGTATAACAAATACACTTTATTACAGTAATAGTTATCATAAATTGATGTAAATCTTCCACTAATATTCGAAGATTCAAAAATTTCATGTTCATCGCCATTAACGTAAACGGTTTTAGAGTAATTAAAATCATGGACACAACTAACTATCATGCAAGCAATTAGTATAATTATAAAACCAGTGCTAATATTATTTTATTGTATAATAAATATATATTCATTCACTTATAAACTAATATCCGGTGAACCTAATAATCTAAGGTTTTAATTCCGTTATTGGTTTCGGTATGTCTTTTAACTCTTTAGATATATGATTCGGCATGCTATGCACTCAATCAATAATTTATCTGTTATTATAAATTTAACTGTTATTATAGCTATTATTTTACGTCGAGATCTTGATGTGCTAATTTACTATCGTTCATGTTACTGTATTAGTTAACTTGTATAGTTTGTTCGGGAATGACACATCTATTACAAAACTAATATGTTATGTGCTCTATTATTATATATTATAATAATATGAAACAATGGGTTCACTGATTTATACATCTAACTCTAAAAGCATAAATAGATAAAGTGAATATTTTGCTACTAATTACGCTAACTTTAAGTTGCGTCTTTGATGATCATTTTGACGATGCATCGATTTTAAAACTCAAAATGATCCACATGGCGGATGTATAGGCCTACATACATCCCCGTCTTATTCTTTCCAAAACTTTATAGGACATAGTCCTTACTTAACTTGGTGGTGATACATGACAATGTACTTCCATTGAGAACAATACAAATAGTGAAATCACTTTTGAAGAACCCATGGTTCTTGTATATATTTCGCATCATCATTGACTCGGGATGGTCCAACCGGTTATGCCAATTAATAATCTTGGCTCATAAACTCTTGTTTATGACCACATATGTTTCAATTGCACATTTTTATATAAAAATCGAATAATATAGAGAGTCCATATTTCTCCCATTAGCACTTTTGTATCTTTCACATAATTTAAAATAATATTCACATTAGCCTACAACATTATTAAAGAACAAAACATGTTCTATACAAAGAAGTGAGGTCATACTATTTGTAAAAACATATGACGTTAATCAATTAGTCAAGTGTGACATGCAAAACACATACAATAACAGTCGAAGGGGACCTCTTATCCTAATATTAATAATGTTTACTAACAAATAAATATTTTCATTTTCATATGGGAGAAGCTAAAATAATGCATCATAAGATTTCGTAATACACCAAGAGGTAAAGCACCTTTTAAGAGTTGCGTAATATTCAGTATCATGTACATATGTTTTGCATAACTATTATTATCAAAAATCTTGAACACATTTGGTAGCCAAAATATATGTTTCAAATAGTTATAACGATTCAAAAACTCAACTATTTTAACTAAATCAAATAACGATGTTTCATATTATTTATAACCTTTTCTTACCCATGCCGGCATACATCTTTATTAATATTTCGCTTTGCCAATATCATTGGTAGTATTTAATTTTGACGATGGTAAAATCACAAATACGATTAACTCGGTTATAATATCATAGAACAATCAAGATTAATTTACGAATCCAATAATATCAAAATATTCATGCTATTCATTTAATGGTCGAGGATAAGAATTCACATTATATTTATTTTAAAATCTATCTCTAAACTAAATGTTAAAACAAGGAAATCATACGCATACACATTACTAAAGTATTTTTGGTGTCTTTCTTTTATATTAGTCCCTATAGGGTGAGGATAACTTAATGTACGACTCTCATAAACGTACCACTTAATAACTCTCTAATTTATCATTAAAATTGTATGTTAACATTAAGGGACCAGTTCCGCTCTTTTATACAAGCTTATTTTTTGTTAGTAGGAGGTCCCAAACACTTTTTATTTTTATTTTTTATTTTTTGATCAACACATAACTTACTGTTGACAATAACATTTTACCTTCACCCACCGTAAGCATGTAAATATCATTCATATTCGTAAGTAAATAACTGGACTTAATATAGTTCATATTCGTAATGGAGCTAAGATACAATTTTTTTTTTAATAGTAAATGTCAGAGTAAATCATAAAATCTATCAACTAATCAATTTATCTTAAGGCAAACTTATTCATGTTGGATTTCAAAAATACCCCTTTTTTTTTTTTTTTTCTTCAATTCTTTTCAAACATCATGTCAAAATCATTTACCAAAATACAGATCTCTTTTAACCCATAGATTCCTTTTAAAAAAAAATATATTTTCATCTAACCCTGATTAAATTCGAATGGAATATCAAAGTTGGGACACTATAGTTGGGACGTCATAGGTGGGACACCAGAGGCGGGACAACAAAGGTTGGGACGTCAGAGGTGGGACACCAGAGGCGGTACAACAAAAGTGGTACAACATAGGTAGAACATTTGATTTAACTGTTATTTCCTTTTATTTTGTTTCTTGATTCGGCGGTTGGTTTCGCGATCTCCCTTCAATCCAAAGGTTTTTTTAATTTGATCCATGGGTGATAACGATTGGAATGAGGTTACGAAAAAGAAGCGTGGCTACAGAACTAATGAAGACGATTTAGCCAAGGTAGCGATTTCGATATATGTCACAAATTTTCCTGAATCTTGCTCTGCTAAAGATCTATTCCAATCGTGTAAAGTCTACGGGCACGTAGTTGATTCATATATTCCTCTTAAGAGGTCAAAAACAGGGAAGCGATTTGGATTCGTTAGGTTTATAAATGTTTTTAATGTGGAGAGACTCATAAGTAATTTATGCACTATTTGGATTGGAAAATTTCGTCTCCATGCTAATATCACAAGATTCCAGAGACCTTCTTTTGGAGGTAACGGTAAGGCCCCCCCTAATGTAAAGGACGGGAGAAAAGACAATATAAGCCATTCGGATGAGCAAATTAATAAGGGTATGAAATTCGATGTTCAGCCGTCTTCTAGTTCCTTTGTGTCAGCTGTCAAGGGTACGTCTACTCCTTTACTTGCTGCTACGTTACCTGCTATTGTCCTAGATGAAGAGTGCCTGGTTGAAAGAGACCTCAATAATTCTGTTATGGGGGAGGTCCGTAATTTCTCTTCTATCAATAATCTTCGTATGTTGCTCTATAACGAAGGTTTTGCTGATCTAGAGATCACATACCTAGGTGGTTTATGGGTGATGATTAAGCTTGGTTCTTTCAATGCCAAACTTAATTTTATGAAACATTTGGGGGTTGCTTCCTGGTTCAATAAATTGTATAATGCTCATAATGATTTTGTTGCTAAAGAGCGCATTGTTTGGGTCGATATTGAGGGGGTTCCATTATACGCGTGGTCTCGTAAATCTTTTCATAAGATTGGATCAAAATGGGGGGAGGTTATGGATGTTGAAGATAGTACTGATGTTATGTTTGCCCGGAAAAGATTGTGTATTAAGACTAATCTAGTTCACAATATTCTAGAAAGTTTCAAAATCATTATTAAAGGGAAAGTCTTCATGATTCGCGCCAAAGAACTTTTTGTTTGGTCTTCATCTTTTAAAGATGTTCCTGAGGTTTCACAACGTTCTGATGTTAATTCTTTTAAGAATACATCGGTTAATGATTTCGAGGACATCCCTGATGATAATGTAGAGGAAGAGAGTAATTGTGAAGCTGTTTCAGATACTTTTTTCGGGGATAGTGAAGAGGTTCCGGTGAAAGAAAAGGAGAATATTCAGTCGGTTAATGATAAGGAGGTTTCTAAGGATCCTTTCGGTATTTATGAGTTGCTTAATAGGAGTAAGGTAGACGTTCATTCAGAGTCTAGCATTCCATACCCACCTGGTTTCACACCTGAAGTTGTGAACAAAACTTCAGTGTTTGCTAATACACCACAGGAGGTTCAACAAGAACATCATAAGTCGGCTAGTTGTAGCTCACGTGTTTTCGTGGAAGTGGAGAATCCAGACATTAATGTTCAATATGAAGGTAGTGGAGGGAAAACAGTAAGGAAGGAAGGGGGTTCCATTTTGGATGCTCTCGATGATATGATTAAGGTAGGTCAAGCCATGGGTTTTAATATGGATGGATGTACTAATGATATGGAGAAGATCATTAGATCTAATGGAGAACATGAGTGTAATCAATGAATTGCTTATCTTTAAATATTCAGGGCCTCGGTTCAAAGGCCAAAAAAGATTGGATTCGGGAGTTAACTAATAAGCATAAAATTAGTTTTTTGTCTCTTCAAGAAACTAAAAAGGAGTCTTTTACTGATATGGAGATTAAATATGTTTGGGGTAATTATCAGTTTGCGTATGTCGAGAGTGAATCTTTAGGATTGTCAGGTGGAATTTTGTGCGTGTGGGATCCCAATACTTTCCAGAAACACCATCATATTATTTCTGATAATTTTGTGGCTTTGTATGGTATGTGGATTCCTAAGAAGATTCAGATCCTCATTATATCCATTTATGCTCCACAATCAGTCACTGCTAAACGTCAATTGTGGGATTACATTGCGTCACTTATTTCTCAATGGAGAGGGGATTGTATAGTTCTTGGTGATTTTAATGAAGTCCGTCGTGAAGAGGAGAGATGGGGGACTACTTTTCATGCTCAAGGTGCTCGGTTGTTCAATTCTTTTATTTCTAATACTGGTTTGAATGAAGTTCAATTAGAAGGTTTCTCTTTCACATGGACTCATCCTTCGGCATCCAAAATGAGTAAACTCGACCGTTTTTTGGTGTCTGATGGTATTTTTACAAGTTTCCCTGATATATCTGCTGTCTGTTTAGATCGTCACCTTTCAGATCATCGCCCTATCATTCTTAGGGAGAAGTTGACAGATTTTGGGCCTACTCCATTTCGTTTCTATCATTCTTGGTTATCGTTTCCTGGATTTGAGCAATTCGTTAATTCTAGCTGGAATTCTTTTAATTTTGTTGATAGTAATGGGATGATTAGATTCAAGAAGAAACTTCAATGTTTAAAAAAGGAGATTCGTAAATGGGTGGCTGATTTTAAAAGTGTTCAATCGAGTTGTATTATGGATATCAAGAAGAAGTTGTGTGATATTGATAAAGTCTTAGATCAAGGGGGTGTTACTGATGATGTTTTACTTTCTCGTATGGAAAATATGAAACAATTACACGACTTAAACTCTTCGAATAATATTGATTGTGTTCAAAAGGCGAAAGTTCGTTGGGCTATTGAAGGGGATGAGAACACTAAGTTTTTCCATGGAGTCATTAATAGGAAACGTGCTAATCTTTCTGTAAAAGGTATTATGATTGATGGTGTTTGGGTGGATGATCCCTCTTGCGTTAAAGAGGAATTTCGTGATCACTTTAAAGAGAGATTTAATGATCCGGGTACACGAAGGGGCAGTATAAATTTTAGATTCCCAAATCGATTATCTATAGATCAGATCGCTGATTTGGAATCACCGGTTTCAGATGAAGAAATTCGTAAAGCTGTATGGGGGTGTGGTGAGAACAAATCGCCAGGTCCGGACGGATTCACTTTTGAGTTTTTTCGTAAATTTTGGGGAGTTATTGGCCCGGATTTCTGTATTGCAGTCAAATGGTTTTTCGATCATGGGACTTTTGCAACAGGTTGTAATTCGTCTTTTGTCACCCTCATCCCTAAATCTTTAGATCCGAAACTGGTCAGCGATTTTAGACCCATTAGTCTTATTGGGAGTCTTTATAAGGTTATCACCAAAATTCTTGCTACACGTCTATCTTTTGTTATTTCTGATATTATATCTAACGTGCAAACAGCTTTCCTTCCCAACCGTCAAATTTTAGATGGTCCGTTTATTTTGAATGAGATTCTTGCGAGATGTAAACATAAACACCAACAGGCTATGTTTCTCAAGGTGGATTTTGCTAAAGCTTACGATTCAGTTAGATGGGATTACCTAGATGATGTCCTTAATGCTTTTGGTTTTGGGACTCGTTGGAGATCTTGGATTCAAGGTACTCTTAATTCGGGCAAAGCTTCAATTCTAGTGAATGGCAGTCCTACCTCAGAGTTTCAATTCCATAGGGGATTGAAACAGGGTGATCCTCTTGCCCCATTTTTGTTCATTTTGATTATGGAGTCTTTACATCTCTCGCTTAACCGTGCGATTGATGTGGGTGTTTTTTCTGGGTTACAAATAGATGACGATCTTACAATTTCTCATCTCTTTTATGCAGACGATGTGATTTTTATGGGAGATTGGTCTAATCTAAACTTAAAAGGTATTTTGAATATCCTCAAGTGTTTTGCTTTACTTTCAGGGATGTCGATCAACCTCAAAAAAAGTCACATCCTTGGTCTAGGGGTGCATGAGTCAATTATTTCTGAAGCGGCAACGCAAATTGGTTGTTCGGTGTTGAAAACTCCATTTAATTATTTGGGAATCATGGTAGGAGGAAATATGTCTTTGGTGAAGTCCTGGGATGAGACTGTACATAAGCTCAAGAAACGGCTTTCCAATTGGAAACTTAAAACTCTCTCGATAGGTGGGCGTTTAACTCTTCTTAAATCAGTGCTTGGTTCTACACCGATTTATAATTTGTCATTGTTTAAAGCTCCGAAATCAGTTCTCAACAAGATGGAAAATCTTCGTAGTAACTTCTTTAATGGTATACAAGAAGGAGATCGTAAGATAGTATGGGTCAAATGGCTTAAGGTTCTAGCAGCTAAGAAATTCGGAGGTCTTGGGGTTTCGAGTTTTTTTGCTCTTAATAGGGGTCTTATTGCAAAATGGGTTTGGCGATTTATTTCTGGTGATAATTCTCTTTGGCGTAAATTTATTTTGGCCACTCATGGATCTAGTCATTCTACTTCTAAAGTGACGTACCCTTCGATTTGGAAGTCTATTCTTAAAGAGTTTTATTCGCTCAAGGTGCAAGGTATTGACATTTTTTCTCATTGTAAAATAAGGATTGGTAATGGATTGTGTACTAGTTTCTGGAAAGACCGGTGGCTTGATAATAGCTCTCTAGCTGATTCTTTTCCACGATTGTTCGCTTTAGAAACGAATACCAATATTTCAGTGGCTGCTAAACTTCAATCTATTGTAGCTTTTTTCCGCCGATATGTTAGAGGTGGCGTTGAAGATCACCAACTCCAGCAACTAGTTTCTATGCTTGATTCTGTTATTTTGTCTTCTTCAAATGACAGATGGATTTGTGATTTGAATGGAGACGGAATTTTTCGTGTTAAGGATATTAGGAATTTGTTGGATGAGTTTTTTCTTCCCAAAGTGAATGTTCCTACGAGGTGGGTTAATGTCGTCCCGATCAAAATTAACATTTTCGCTTGGAAACTTACTTTAGATCGCTTACCTACCCGTGCAAATCTGGCGTTAAGAGGTGTTGTTTCTGATTCTATTTCGTGTCCTATTTGCGATTCTCATGCAGAAGATTTGTCGCATTTGTTCTTTAATTGTTCTTTGGCTAAAGATGTGACGAGTTTAGTTTGTCGTTGGTGGAATGTGGGAGGACCAAACTTTACTTCATATGCTGAATGGCTTGTTTGGTTCAATACGCTTCGCCTTGTTTCTAAATTGAAGAATACCTTGGAAGGGATCTTTTACGTTACGTGGTGGAGTTTATGGTCATATCGGAATCAATATCTTTTTGCAAGTAAGAAGCCTCGCAAAGACTCCATTTTTGATGATATCGTTCTTCGCTCTTTTGGTTGGTGTAATGCTAGAGGTAGTTTTAAATTCAAGTGGGATAGTTGGTTGCAACACCCTTTTTTGATCACTTTGTAATCTAGCATCTTGCTAGTGTTCTTTCTTTTTTTCTAATAAAGTTGCCGTTCAAAAAAAAAAAAAATTATAATACGGAATCTATAAGTAACATCACATAAATTTAATAGGTGTACAAGAAGCGCAATGTCAAAACTATGCCAATTAGTGCTATGCATGCAAGTAATTAACATGGCAAATAAGACCCAAATCAGTTCTTGGTTTCGATGTGAGATCCAAAACATAAGATACAAATTGCCAAAGTCCTATTCATATTATGTCTCCTAACAAGCTTATTCATCAAACAGTAATTAATATCGTATAACAATATCTTCACAGTATAACAAATAATATATTCATGTATCAACAATTCAAAGTAAAATAATATCACCATGTATAATTAAAAGGGCTGTCTACTAACTATTAATCAATCAAGAGTTTCAATCGTGTCTATCAAAGTACATATAACACATGTTATATATTATGTAATAAAGTTGCACTAACAAATAAAATAACATTGATATATGATTATGAGTTTAAGATTTATTACCTTTTGAAATCAAAACCTTACACTGAAACTCGAACAGTCAACTTCAAAGAAAAGCGGATAAGATTTCATCTTCGTAACTAGTGAAAATTTTCTTCTAATTCAAGCTTAGAGCGTGCTGATAACGTGTTGTGAACAAGAATTGAGGGAATGAAATATTCTTCTATTGATAATTAACTAGGAGATTTACAATGAGTATATATAGACAAACATCAGGGCAAAACCCTAATAGCTAACATGGGCTGTGGGCCTACTATGGGCTATATGGACATCCACTAATAATTATTCATAACACTCCCTCTTGGATGTCTATATTTCTAATACGCTTAGAAAATGCTGCCTCATTAAAAACCTTGTCAGGAAAACCCAATGGGACAAAACCATGACTAAGGGAAAAAGAGTGCAGCGCGTATTATCTCCCTCTCATGACTACATCACTTGATCTATTCGAGTAGGTGCATTCCAATGTTGTTGTTCAATGTCTTGAATGTTGAGGTAGAAGCGCCTTGGTATTTAGATCCGCCAAATTGTCACTTGAATGAACTTGTTGAACAATAATATCATTATTCTTCTATAATTCATGAGTGAAGAAGAATTTCGGTAAAATATGTTTCTTCCTATCACCTTTGATATAACCTTCCTTAAGTTGAGCAATACAAGATGCATTATCGTCATGCAAAACTGTTGGTGTCTCATTCTCTAAAGAATTACTACACGATCTACATATGTGTTGTATCACACTTCTTAGTCACACACATTCTCGACTTGCTTCATGTATCGCTAGAATTTTTGCATTGTTGGATAAAGTCGTTGAGATCGTTTGCTTAACTGAACGCCATGAAATTGCAGTTCCTCCACTTGTAAATACATATCCAGTCTGAGATCAACTATTATGGGGGTCTGATATATATCCTGCATCTACAAAACCAACTAGACTTGTATTTGATGGGTTAATGAAATATAAACCCATATCCTTTGTACCTTGAAGATATCGAAATATTTGTTTTACTCAATTTGAGGATTATGCCTCGTTAAAACCTTACTAGACAAAACCCAGTGGGACAAAATTCTAGTGAAGGAAAAAGAGTACATAACTCCTTTTTATGCTCGGGGATGTTGCCTCATTAAAAACCTTGCTGAAAAACCCTGTGGGGACAAAACCATGGTCAAGGAAAAAAGAGTGCAACGCGTATCTTCTCTCCCCTGATGATCACATCACTTAAGTTCATTGAATTACTGAAATGCACCTTAATGTGTCTTGATAAAATCACATGAATAAATACTCTCTACATGTTTGCATATCCAATTTAAGGATTAACGTACGTCATACATCTCATTCAAGTACACCATCGTACTTCACAAGTTATTCATTGCAAACACAATTAATTCAAATGCTATATTCTATCATGTATGACCATTGGTGAGAATCATAAATGTTTCATACACATTTTTGTACGACACATTAAATCGATATTGTGATCATCATCTTTATAAATCAAGGGGTCTTTCTTCATCATGCGACCTCATAAACATGAGCGTCATTTATCCGTATAATGATATGTAGCATCTTTCTTTAGCTTTCATGATGCATAATGATTACATCTTTAAGATGTTCAATTCATAAGCTAAGACAAGCTCCGTCTTTTTGTTTCAAATTCAACTTCTATGCATTCAATCGCCTTTACAATCATAAAATCAAATTGTATGAAACTTAAAACATATTCACAACTAGATCTCTTTATAAAGTTTCATATACTAACAAAATTCTTTATTTGGCACAATACTATACACTAAGGTGATTATAACATATTTTCCAAGCACATGATTAATTCAATACAATCAAGTAGTTTTCTCGAGAACTTTTCTTATATGCTCTAAATATCACTAGCATGCTCCATGCATTTTATATGCTATGATGAAATCTCAAAAACACATGAGCTCTATTCATTAACTTTTAGACGCATATCGATTACTTATTATATTGCCAGACTTATAAATAATATATGCATTATTGGATCCACCACATGAGAACTATCTCCTTATGATCATTTACATGTCTTTACGAAAGTATTGCGTGCCATTAGTTATGTCTTATATACCAAAATTTCAATACTTTAATTTCACTTTCTCATAAAGATCAATGCATATCCAATAATTTTACACATTCATATAAACGGACTTTAAGTCCTAGTAACCATGTCTCATCACAAGAGACTTCATTCTTTAATTACCTCTTTGCGTCTTTACATCCTTCAGCCACTCATTTATTCCTTTGCACTTCCTGCAAGTATGCTTTCATGATCCTCACCATGATATAGCGCTATCTTATTTATTTACATAATCATTATCATGCATATTATGTTATATAATATCTCCATCGACGTCGATTCATTTATATTTTCGATTCCACACTTTACTAGACATTGCAATATACGCATCATTTACTGAGATCTCATAGTTTTTCACGTACCCGGGGTTTTTCAAGAACCTTCATGTCTAGTGTCTCTTTAAGAGACTATGGGGTCTTTATTACCTCGATTTGACCATCTTGATTTTCTTGCTCCATTTCATTTATTCATTCGAGGACTTTTTCTTGGAATCGATTAGTCTATCATGATGCAGTCAGGCCATAGACTCTGACTCACTACCAATCATTGGTTTTAATGATGGGACACACATTATAATTGGAGCAATAGCAGCGTAATATGATCTAGTCAATTTCTTTAGGTCACTAAACATGTCTAGCATTTACTAGATCTGGAATGTCATTTGTCCCTTGAACTTTAAGTTCATATTCATTACTGTGAGGATCAACATTTATATCATAATTCATTCCATATCAATTGCTGCTCATTCTCTCCTCCTGAATGAATTATCCATTTCAACATCCCAGTATTGTGCGTTGTGGTGGATTTACAAGAAACATATACCGCACATTTACAAAATTCTTATATGGCAAACATATGGTTCGTGACCAAAACCATTCTAATATGGAGGAGTTATTATAAATTGTTGGCAAGATGCGAATTTATATGTTATAACATGCCCCATAATCTAAAACTTTTGTTCTCATAATTATTGGCTTTGCAATCAATTGAAGACGTTTTATAAACGTTTCAACAAAAGCAATTCGCGTATGAAAACAAGCAACATAATGTTCAATACTTATTCCAATAATCGCCAAATACTTGGAAGTATTCACCACCATTTTCAAAAATATAATTTGAGAATGATTATTCTAATATGGAGGAGTTATTATTAATCGGTTAATCAGTATTAAGTTCCAATAAGTACATAATATCCCTAATTTAATGTTGACAATATCAAATGATAAACGTATGATCTTATAATCATATGCTAGTGTACTAATAATGTATGTTGAATAAATGGACTTGTTAACTTGTGTTTTGCCTTTTGCATGACATATTAGTTTGAATGAAATTAGTCTTACGTCAAACAGTAAATATTAAATGTACAAATAAGATGCTTTTGTTAAATCTAGTTGTGCAATAATATAGTTCCCTATCATGATCAAATTTAAATAACTAGATGAAAAGAAAGAATGATAAAGGCTATTATATTTAGTGGGATGAGTCATGTGCGTTATTATGTTGATATTCCAGGCTATAATACTGGACACTAATCAAGTATCGATTTTAATGAAGTGATAGATAAACATGTCTACCTATGTATGCCTATGATGGTTCATGGATGTCTATATGTCTAAGATTGATTTGCATACTTGTGATACAATTGAGCTATTAAGTAGAGATGTTACAGAAAATATATGTTATCATTGTAAACATGAGCATTATCCTGTCTGATTATGAACATAGAAGAAAATATAAGCCGAAATTATTGTGAAGTTTGCAACATTGTTGTTACGATTGCAAAAGAATAATTGAGCTATTAAGTATAAGAAAAATATATTTTAGCTGATTCAAATTGTGCCATAAAGTATATCCTTATTTATCAGTGATTTTGTTTGCTTATAAGACATTTGATTAATTGAGTAATGGCATGTTTTGCAAATTATGCAACTTCATTAATAAATGGATATATTTTATTAAATGATAATGTTCTAAGTTAATGTGCAATTATTCTCTTAAACTCTCTTATAGTTAACGAGAACAATAATGTGTTTTATTGTGAATATAAAGAAATAATCAAAATAACATAACCTCATGTTATGTTAACGAAAAGGAAATATAATTAGAACCTCAAGTTTTATCTTGATTCAATTTGTAGAATCAATAGCATAACCTCATGTTATGTTAGAAAAGAAAATAAAACCTCAAGTTTTATTATGATTCCCTCAAGAGAATCAAATAACATAATTTCATGTTATTTATATTGAACTATATGAAAGCCATATAAGAGCTTATAAGATTTTGATTGGAGAAATGTGATGTTGTATTAAAATCTCCTATTATTTGAGGTTTACATAGAAAGTGCAATTTAAGCACATGTGGTCATAAACTAGAAGTTTATGAGCCAGGATTATTTTATTGAGTGGCATGACCGGTTAGACCATCCTGGGTCAATGATGATGCGAAATGTATAAAAGAACCATGGGTTCTTCAAAGCTGACTTATTTGATCTTATTGTTCTCAATGGAAGTTAATGTTCATATATCAACACCATATTAAAGTGAGGACTTTGTCCTATAAAGAATTGGAAATAATATAAAGGGGATGTATGTAGGCCTATACATCCGCCATGTGGATCATTTTGAGTTTTAAAATCGATGCATCGTCAAAATGACAATCAAAGACGCAACTTAATGTTAGCGTGATTAGTGGCTCGACTTATAGCGAGCATGGCTTTCCAAATTATATTATTGAGAATGGTGGTGAATACTTTCAAGTATTGGGCGATTATTGGAATAAGTGTTGAACATAAAAGTAGCCCATATTCATATGCGAATTGCTTTTGTTAAAACGTTTATAAAACGTCTTCAGTTGATTGCAAAGCCAATAATATTATGAGAACAAAAGTCTTAGTTTATGGGGCATGTTATAATATATGAATTCGCATCTTGCCAGCAATTTATAATGAATCCTCCCCATTATAATGGTTTTGGTCACGAACCATATGTTGCCCATATAAGAATTTTGTAAATGTGCGGTATATATTTCTTGTAAATCCACCACAACGCACAATAATGGGATGTTGAAATGGATAATTCATTCAGGGGGAGAAAATGAACAGCGAGGGATATGGAATGAATTATGATATAAATGTTGATCCTCACATTAATGAATATAAACTTAAAGTTCAAGGGACAAATAACATTCCAGATCTAGTAAATGCCAGACATGTTTAGTGACCTAAAGAAAGTGACTAGATCATATTACGCTGTTATTGCTCCAATTATAATGTATGTCCCAACATGAAAATAAATGATTGGTAGTGAGTCTATGGCATGGCTGCAGCATGATAGACTAATCGATTCCAAGTAAAGTCCTCGAATGAATAAATGAAATGGAGCAAGAAAATTAAGATGGTTAAATCGAGGTAATAAGACCCCATAATAGTCAAGAGACACTAGACATGAAGGTTCTTGAAAAATCCCAGGTAGATGGAAATCCATGAGATCTCAATAAATAAATGTCTAGCAAAGTGTGGAATCGAAAAGTAATGAATCGACGTCGATAGTACTATTAAATATGATAATGGGTATGGTAATGATTATGAAAATATATAAGATAGCGCTATAATCATGGTGAGGATCATGGAAGCAAAACTGCAGGAAGTGCAGATGTATTAATGAATGGCCAAAAGATGTAAAGACGCAAAGAAGAAATGAAAGAGTAAAGTCTCTTGTGAAGAGACATTGTTAATGGGACTTGAAGTCCGTATATATGAATGTGTAAAATTATTGGATATGCATTGATCTTTATGAGAAAGTGAAATTAAAGTATTGAAATTTTGGTATATAAGGCATAACTAATGGCACGCAATACTTTCGTAAAGACATGTAAATGATTATTAGGAGATATGTTCTCATGTGGTGGATCCAATAATGTAAATAATATTTATAAGTCTGGCAATGTAATAAGTAATCGACATGCGTCTAAAAGTTAATTAATAGAGCTCATGTGTTATTGAGATTTCATTATAGCATATAAAATGCATGGAGCATGCTAGCGATATTTAGAGCATATAAGAAAAGTTCTCGAGAAACTACTTGATTGTATTGAATTAATCATGTGTTTGGCAAATATGCTATAATCGCCTTAGTGTATAGTATTGTGCCAAATAAAGAATTTTGTTAGCCCATGAAACTTTATAAAAAGATCTAAATGTGAATATGTTTTAAGTTTCATACAATTTGATTTTATGATTGTAAAGGCGATTGAATGCATAAAAGTTGAATTTGAAACAAAAAGATGGAGCTTCTCTTAGCTTATGAATTGAACATCTTAAAGATGCAATCATTATGCATCATGAAAGCTAAAGAAAGATGCTACATATCTTTATACGAATAAATGACGCTCATGTTTATGAGGTCGCATGATGAAGAAAGACCTCTTGATTTATAAAGATGATGATCACAATATCGATTTAAATGTGTCATACTAAAATATGTATATGTGAATTACACGGATGTACTTGTATGAGATGTATGACGTATCTTAATCCTTAAAATGGATATGAAAATAACATGTAGAGAATATTTATTCACGTGATTCTATCAAGACACTTGAATGTGCATTTCACTTAATGAGATTAAGTGATGTGATCATCAAGGGGAGAGAAGATACGCGTTGCACTCTTTTTCCCTTGACCATGGTTTTGTCCCCACAGGGTTTTCCGGCAAGGTTTTTAATGAGGCAACATCCCCGAGCGTATAAAGGATTTATGTATTTTTTTTTCCTTCACTAGAATTTTGTCCCACAGGATTTTATCTAGTAAGGTTTTAACGAGGCATAATCCTCAAATTGAGTAAAACAAATATTTCGATATCTTCAAGGTACAAATGATATGGGTTTATATTTCACTAACCCATCAAATACAAGTCTAGTTGGTTTTGTAGTTGCAGGATATATGTCTGACCCTCATAATGGTTGATCTCAAACTGTATATGTATTTATATGTGGAGGAACTACAACTTCATGGCGTTCAGTTAAGCAGACGATCTCATCGACTTCATCCAACCATGCAGAAATTCTAGCGATACATGAAGCAAGTCGAAAATGTGTTTGGCTTAGAAGTATGATACAATACATATGTAGATCATGTGGTAACTCTTCAGAGAAGAAGGAACCAACAGTTTTGCATGAAGATAATGTAGCATACATTGCTTAATTCAAGGAAGGTTACATCAAAGGCGTCAAGACAAAACATATTGTGCCAAAGTTCTTTTACAATCATGACTTACAAAAGAATAGTGATATTATTGTTCAACAAGTTCATTCAAGTGACAATTTGGCGGATCTAAATACCAAGGCGCTTCTACCTCAACATTTATGACATTGAACAACAACATTGGAATGCACCTACTTGAAGAGCTCAAGTGATGTAGTCATCAGAGGGAGATAATACGCGTTGCACTCTTTTTCCCTTACTGGGTTTTCCTGACAAGGTTTTTAATGAGGCAACATTTTCTAAGCGTATTAGCAATATGGACATTCAAGAGGGAGTGTTATGAATAATTATTAGTGGATGTCCATATAGCCCATAGTAGGCTCATAGCCCATGTTAGCTATTAGGCTTTTGTCCTAATGTTTGTCTATATATACTCGTTGTAAATCTCCTAGTTAATGATGAATTGAAGATTACTTTCATTCCCTCTATTCTTATTCACAACATATTTGACATAATTTTACATTATGCAACAAAAATTCATGTGGTTCATGAACAACCTCGAGAACCCCGTAGGTCTACCCTGCTAAAAATAATAACTTTGTAGGTTTGTCAAAATATTCCAATCGAACTCACTCTTTTGATGGACAAGGACTAACAGCAAATTAGCACCTAAGATTCTTTATCAGATGAATCAAGGAACAATGACTGTCCAAATGCTTTGATACGGATCTTTCATCAAATGCTCAAGGAACAATGACTGTCCAAATGCTTTGATACGGATCTTTCATCAAATGCTGAGTAACTTGAATGTCTTGCAATCACGACTCGCCTCAAGGATTTATGTGGTAGGCGTATGTGATTTGTTTAGTTCTTATGAGAAACACCAAATTAGACAAGGTTCGTTTATATGAGAAACACGTGAAATGTAAAACGAAGGCTGGCCTGTTTGATGGTCTGTTTTAAATATATTTTACCAGGTCATCTACAAAGACGGCAAACCAATTTGAATTATTCATGTCACAAGTAGTATCGTAAAACTTGTTTCAACAATTCGCTAGGTAACTATTGCCAGGTCTCTTTGTACTTCAACATATAGCAGTGTGTGTTCATGCAAATGTTTCAAGTGTTTAAAAGAGATGAAAAATTCCTGCTAGTGTAAAAAACATCACTGCCAAATGGTGTTTGGATGCTTTGGGGTTGTTGGGTTGTCAGAATTCATGATAGCCTTCAGTTTCATTACATAAAAGTAACATTTGGTTCCATTACACACGCTAAAAATACCAGCACAGGATAGAAAAAAGGTGTGCAACAACTAGCATGTAAACAAGTTCACAAGACTGATAATGATAAGACCGGTAGTACCAAAAGTTGCAATAACTAAGCTAAACATACATAAAGACCACTTTAAAGAGTAGCAAACTGGAGAGCTACTCAATACTTCCTGGGTGGTTGTTGTGTCGGGAGCAATCCAAAACGCTTCTTCAAGAGAACTCTTTGCCTTGAGAACTTGTCATCGGGTGAAAATCGAGCTGCAACAAAGGAAAAGTTGATTAAAACGAAATGCATACTAAATAAACAAAAGTTAAGAATACGCGCTATATAAAAGTGAGTAATAATCAGGAAATCAGTTATGCAAGTGTTTACAAACTATGACTATTTAGAAGTGATTAATAACCAGAAAAGGGCACTAGTAGAGATGTCCTATAACTTCATAGTAAAAGTCTCGTAAAATAGGTTAATAGGATAAATAAATACTCATATTACACATATAGTTAAACTTTCTATCTGAAACTAACAATTTAACACCTAATATTTAGCAACTCATATGCAAATTCTGTTTATCCCAATACTAAAATCTGACTAACGCAAGTATAGGGCGCTGTAACCTAAGTAAGAACATCCAAAATACACAACCAAGTACAAGACAAACTTATTACATAACCAAATGATCTTAGAATCGTTAAACAAAAAACAAGTCTCTGTTTCTTCGACAGAAAAGCATAACGAATTAAATCACACAAATAACTAACCAGGATGAGCAGATTGTGTGGCCAACCCAAGTGGTGATTCTTTCTGCACGTCAACAAATAACACACGTAAATCAACCAATACTTGGTGTAAACATCAACCAATAAACTTTGATGCGACCACTCAGTTACATCAAAGTAGTGGGTCAAATTGGAAATGTGAACGGACTAAATTATGTTCTCTGTATAGTTATCAAATGATTAAAAAAGACAAACCTTGGTGGTGTAAACTTTGTCACCGTTTTCATTGATGTAGAATTGAAGATACATTTTGCCTCTGAACAAACTGCTACAACAACAATGTAAAAAGTCAAGTCAATATCTTACATACGGGGTGTTTGGGATTGCTAATAATACTTCTGAAGTGCTTAATTTTAAGCACAACAGTTGTGTGTCATTCAAAAGCTTCTGCTTATTTGCTTATTCAAAAGCAAAATAAGCAGTTTCTGATAATCAGTAAAAAAAACTGCTTATTTAAGATGAAATATTTCTTAACTAATTTGGTTTTAAAATCTTTATAAAAAAAGGCACAAAATACGTAATGGGTCAACACAGCCTGTTTTGACCCGTTACCTAAACCACTTGCCATCTATTAGAAAAACTTCCGGATTCAGGATTGAAATTTTAACTAAATAAGCAATTTCTGATAATCAGTAAAAAAAAATACTTATTTCAAATAGCTTATTTTTTTACTTTCCAGCTGACATAATCATTCTATAAATTATTACACTTCCAGGTATTTACACTAGAAAATAAGCAAACCCAAACCTACTTTCTCGAGTGCTTATTGATAATCCGCTTATTAGTTATTAGTATAGCTTATAAGCAGAAGAAAAAGCAATCCCAAACACCCCACGAGTTCCAAACAATTTATAAGTTTATACTAATGCAAGTGCTTAAAATGAAAATAAAAAGTATAGAATTGGAATTATACAAGTAAGAATTGAAGAAACACAAACCGGAAAATAAAGAAGATGATGGCTGCTCTGCTGCTAGGGTTTTGCTTAAACTCTTTAGGGTTTAGGTATTTATAGTCTAGTGATGTGTATACAAGTCCTTGTACTTTGGGTTTATTGTTTTTTCAACCCTTGTTTATGTAGTACGAGTTCTTGCTATGGATTCCATAACTAAGTAAGCATTTATTAACTCTTTATAAACCTTAATGGACCTTTATGGCCCAAATACTTACTTTGTTGAGCAACTTCCTAACAAACATCAAAACTAAAACATTAAATTTTGACAACATTAGCTCCTAAAGACCTTTCTGAAGACTCTTATGTAGGATATTGGATATCATAACACAAGGTCAGATTTGATGTATGAACTGAATCTAGAAAGAGAAAGTAGGATATTCTAATGAGAGAAAATGATGTTGTATGATTAAGAACAAATGAACATCCAACCCTTTCTTTGTGTGGGAAAGGGTATTTATGGTGTTACAATAAACGTCTCATATGGGTTATGGAGTGAGTTTACAGTGGGTAAAGACCCGACCCACCTCCATGGATACTACGATAACTAAACTTATACTATTAAGGCTACGAGCTAACCTATGCTAGACCTTATCGGGGTGACCGAGTCTTTCACATGAATTTTCTATTCCTAACAATCTCCCCATAAGGAAGATCACCCTAAAAGTTACAATTTGAACTACCGTTCTATTTCATGAATTTAATTTCCTAGCTCGTAGTCTTTGATTCTTCACAGTTAGCAAACTTTGTACTTCCAGCAGTGATCTGTTGATAAATTGTTCCTTTGGCATGTGTGATCTTTGAGCATTCTTTGAGATTATCGGTTGTCGTAAATCTCTGACTTTGAACTATTGCATCCTTATGATGTAGTGATCATCGGACCGGCATGCTCACACTTTTCTAGATCATGATATATGGCATCAGAGTCGCGGAAGCAGTGTTGTATGTCATTCAACTATCATGATATCTTTGATTATGATTGTAAAGTGTGAGCATGGGGTTATGAATTGACATCTCTTTGGCAATCAGCTGCAACCGCCAGGGATTCCTATAAACAAAAGTTAGCAACAAGTCATCTGGCGCTTATAGGTTTGGATTTCGAGATCGTAAACAGCATAGTGTGAAAACTTTCTTTAATCCTTGCCACGGCCGTTCCTAAATCGGATACCCCCGAGAGGGCTTGCACAAATACACCGAAGTGTATCAACGATTCAGGTGGGTCGCTGAAGTACAGTGTTGTAAATATCGCTCGGCGGTCGACCACCGCCAAGCGCCAAGACAGATATGGCGGCGATATATCAGTGATATATCGGAGAGCATAAATTATAAATATTTTTTTTTAAGTATTTATATATTTTATATGCATATTTATAAATTTTAATTATTATATTTAATATTTTTAATTATATATTTTATATAAATGTTGCAAAATTTCGGATAGGCCTTTTAGCAGCCCAAATTTCGTTTGGAATAGATAAAAGGTCCAGCCCATTTTCTACCCTAAACCTTTGGTATTTAAGACAAGTTATAATATCCCTAAAATCACTTTTGCCCACACGTACATCAGCCTCTCTCTCTCTCTTTGTAATCACACATTCTCTTAACATTTCACACCAACCACAATCAATATTTCTTCCATCTTTTAATCAAAACATGTAACGGTACATCTTTGATTCATTCTTCTTTTCAAAACATATTTCTTCCAGCTTTTATCTTCTTAAACAACCGTTGGCCGGATCTTGACCGTTGACCGGATTTTGGAATCGCCGGAAACATTAGATTTAGTAAAAAAAAAACTATTTTGACTGGATCTTGACCGCCAAGGACCGATTTTGGCCGATTTTGACCATGACCGATATATTTGACCGATATGCCAAATATCGTGGCGGTGGACCACCGATAAGCGATATATCAGTGATATATCGGCCGCCAAGACCGATATTTACAACACTGCTGAAGTATACCGTGGTATCACTCAACGACTATAGACCGTTTGAAACCGCCGCGAGCACTAAGCGTAATCTACAAGGGAATACCGAAGTGACCTGCTGTTAGGGCTATTTGATGTTGACCCTAGCAGGAATTACCATTCAATCACTGAGAATTACATTTGTAATTTCTCTCATAAATGATATGGCAGATTGCTAGGATCTACGTAGTACTCTTAAATTCACATCTGGTGTCCTTAATGTTGAAACACCAGTGTAGAAGTATCTTGTGTTCCTATGAGATCTTTTGATGTATCTCACGGCTCTAGACTCAATAAGTACAATTTTAGTTGTCGGAGACTGGAGTAGTGTCTCCTGTTTCAATATCAACATGACTCGTAATGAGCGGTCGATAGATTATGTAGGGTTCCCTGCGAGAATGAAACAAGTCATTTGAAGAGTGGCTAGAAGGTTTAGTGCAGTGCATCACTGGGTCCATGACGTCTTGTCTTCAATACCAGTGTTACCTTAGTAACAACCAGTAGCATATTGTAACACCCCCAAAATGGGGTCCAGCGGAAGCATACATGTCATTGGGGTGCTACTCAATTGGTATCACAACACAAAGTATAGAATAACATGTTTGTTGTAAGAAACTTCATAAATCAAAAGTATTATGTTCACATCATTTGGAAATAGTGCAGAAAACATAGGCCCATAAAAGAGTTTAAGCGGTCCCAATTATATCAGAGTCATCTATGACCATGACATGCCATGCCAAAAGCCTTCAACAGTTAGCTAACGCCTTAAACCTGAAAATACACGCTAAAAAGTGTCAACACGAGGTCGGTGAGTTCATAGGTTTGTACAAATACAATTTAGTATAAAAGAAATGTGATGTCGATAAAAGTTTTGTAACCATTGTGTCGCTCACAATGTCATGAAAACAAGATTTACCTTTAAGTAAAATAGAAATAAAATTTTGGTAACGTAATTCACAAAGCATAAAGTTGGACCATAAGTAAAAGCATGTGAACACTACGACGCGTAGTGCCATGTAAAAGTCTATTACGCTAGCACTAAGCTAAATGCATGATAGAAAGCACGTAAAGGCATGCTAGAAAACATGTAAACGGCAAGCTAGAAAGCTTGTAAGGGCATGCTAGAAAGCATGTAAACGGCAAGCTAGAAAGCTTGTAAAGGCATGCTAGAAAGCATGTAAACAGCAAGCTAGAAAGCTTGTAAAGGCATGCTACATGCTAGCTTGTAAAGGCATGCTAGAAAGCATGTAAACAGCAAGCTAGAAAGCTTGTAAAGGCATGCTAGAAAGCATGTAAAGTCATAGTGGGATTCAGGTGCTTAGGCTACACCACGTAATAGTTTTAAAAGCATGAGTTTAAAGTTTGGTCCAATTAAGAGTTTTAAGAGAACATAAGTATAATTCCAGTCCAAGTACAATCTTTTTTAACACTTGTGTCAATGAGAAAATAATTAAGTATGCAACATGTAAACACATAAAGCATTTGAGTAAACAAACAAACATTTGAGTACAACAAGTAATGTTTTGAGTAAACGAGTAGCATGTTCAAGTAAAACAAGTATTGCATTCATGTAAAAACGAGCATATATTTCCCCCCCAAAACAGTTATAAAACAAGTAAAAATAGGGAGTCATGAACTCACCTCAGTAAGGCAGTCTGATAGTGAAAGTTAAGTAGTGATAGTGAGTGGCACCGACCGCGACCTAGATTAGTATGGAAAGTTTAGTTTACAGTTTCAGATTTGAGACTCGATGAGTGAAGTCTAAATGAGTTTAAATGTTTCAAAATATTTGTGTTATTGTTGCTTGTGTGGCAACACTTAAGTTTAAATAGTTTTTATAAATGTTGGCAAGGATTGGCTCTTGGAAGTGCATTCATAAACACATATAGAAGTGGAAGGAATATAGGACGACAAAGTATTCATTAGACAAAAACCCAAAAGACAAAGTACGGAAAATAATCACGAATGATTATTAAGTGTCGTTGAAAAAAATATGAAAATGTTGCTAGTTTGTAATGTGTTTACATATATATAGTAAATATATAACTACTAGTAAAAGAAATGGTTTATGAAAAAAAATTGATTATTTTTGTCTTTAGTTGAATTGATAAGTTAACGTATAATCGTAAGGAAAATCAGGCATTACATGTGTATACATTTTTGTTGTACGGGATGACTAAGTGTCACAATAAATAATAAACCGTTGTTATATTATTTGTTTAAAAATAAGTATCGTAGAGTATAAGTAACCCATTGTAGGTTGTAATAAGTAAATTATAAGTTGTCATAGTTTTAGTGTTGTGAAAAATTTAGCTTGGACTATTAGTATAATTTATAATATGTTTATAAAATATGTTTAGTAGATTTAAAGTATGTCGTAAATTAATATCGAGTATCAATGGGTCGAGTGAGTCCGGAACTAATCGTGAAGTAGGCCGATGAAAACAACCAAAGCGACCTGATTAGAATGACGATCCGAGTATGCATCATACTACACTCCTTTATTTGTTACTCACATTATATTTTAGATACCAGAAAAATTTATATATCTGTTTTTATACAACAATTCAAACGCACCCTAAATTGCTGGAACCAACTGGGCTTCAGCCCACAACCAAACTTGGCCCGACAAACAATGACACAACCACAACACATCAAAATCCAGTTCATTTATTTTGTGTTGTTTTGTAGACTTAGTCGGTTTTGGAGCAGGTGATTCAGCATCACTAATTTGTTCACCAACCAAATACCTTTGATGCTTGGCCACTTTACTCAAATATTCCTAATAGTATGGTGCATTAAGTACGTCACTTGTGATGAGAGCTCCAGGTATGGCCTTCCCAAAGACTTCATGTTTGGTTTCCTTTTCCGTGAATTTGAGATTCCCAAGGACATGTTCTTCATATGGTAAGTGGAGTGGAGAGTCTAACCTTGGGCGGAACTTGTGCTTGCTTTGAAGATGATAGATTATCAGCTTAGTGAACCTGACACTTGGAATCATAAGAAGATTGGTCTTTTTCTTTCCCGCTTTATGTAGTACCCTATTCATCTTGTCTTCAACGAAAGAGTGGATGGATTGAGCGAATTCTTCCCAAATCCTCTCAGCATAATCAATGTTGGCACAATTAATGATCCCCCAAAGAATCTGTAGCACTGGAGCTCTTGGTCTCTCAAAACCTAAAGTTTTTCCCGTAAGACACAGGTTGATGATTGTTATGAGTGCCCTCCATGGCTGATACGTGTCATTTGTTACAACGGCAGATAACGTTTTGACAACTTTAGGGTAGCCCAGATCATTGACAAAGTTGATAAGACCTTCTGGTCCAGGTGGGGGAGTAAACGGATTGTTATCAACGACCAGTGTGATCTAAAGTGCGTCTCTGATTGTGTCTTTGGTTAGATCAAACCATTGTTCATCAAGCTGACAGCTATATTTTGCAGACTTGCAGTGTCTTTGTCATATCGAACTGTGTGTCAATTGTTGAATGTAGATGACCGGAATAGTGGAGCAGGCCGTAAACGCACTGAAGAAATTGGTTTGCTTTAGTATGTCCACAACAATCTTGTAGATAGGATTGCTTTGAGTCTTATCCACATCCAAGTAACAATTGCTCTTTCCGACACGGACCCAATTGTCACGAGATAGAATTTGTTCATCTGTGCGAGTGGGTGGTGGAATAGCAGGTGCTTGATCAGCAAGAGCATTAATGTCACCCATTGTATCTGCACAATTACATCCACAAAGAGACATACATACAGACGAGAGATGTTAGATGTGAGCGAATGATCGGTGTTAGAATAGTCATGCACTTAATCCAAGGCTAAGGGAAACATAGATCATGTAGATGTGACGGTCAACTGAGCTGGTCAACTTTAGAGTCAACGGAAGTCAACTCATCCATGAGAGGACATAATCCAGTGACCAAGGCACAAGGATCACAATGTGATTAGACAAAACGCAGTGCATAAAATGCAATAATTAAAACGCAATCTAACAAAACTCAGTTAAACAAAACGCAATGACTAAATAGCAATACACAAACCTCAGTCACACAAATCGCAACTAGACAAACCGCAATGCCTAAAACACAGTGACTATTTTACTAAAAAATAGCCAAAATGCAAGGGGCAAAATGCAACCAACAAAACGCATAAATATTAAATTCACAAATAATCAAAACGCAAGATTTTGAAATGTTTTTGCAAAGTGGCTCCTACATTTTACGAATTAAAAAATCTTCATTTACAAAACCCAATGATTGCGTTTTGACCTGTTTTAATACTAATATAACCAAAACGCAACATGGGACAAAATGCAACATGGTATACATAAACAAATCGCAACCAGGAATGTCAAATGCAAGTCACAACCAAAAGTCATCATTGCAACACGCAATCAAGAATATAACCAGCAAATCGCAACCATGAGTAATTAGCCAAAACGCAACCAGGAGCATTTAAACAGAGAATCAATATCATACCAAAATGCAATCAGACACATTACAAGAAAATTGCAACCAAGAAGCTTAAACCAAAACGCAATCAAGAAGGTATAACCAAAAACGTAACGAGGAGCATATATACTTTGCAGACTTCTAAGGTTCATTCCAAGATAACCAAGGCATAAAGCTAGCACAATTTACACTGCCTATAGCATCCTAATCAGCTTGCCCAAACAACAAGGCAATACACAACAACACACGATTGTGATTTGACCTAAAACAAATCAAAAATCACTTGAAAATCACTAGGACATATCAATCAATGAGTGGGGAAACAATTAAACAAACAACGAAGCTTTTAACATGAGTATTAAAGCTAACCCAATAACCAAACTCATAACCAAACACTAACCAAGATTATGGATGATGATTCGATGTGAAAAACCTTCAAAAGATAAATTTAATGAGATTCAAGCCAAGGTTATATAGATAAGGCATAATAAGACTATAAAGAACAATAATCTATCAATACCTAGATCAGTAACAAGCCAGAAAACCAAGAAGAAAGGAAATCGCAAGATTCGAGTTTTGAGTTAGAGAGAAAAAGGCAAAATAAGTTTGACCATCTTTTGATCGGTTTGACCAACTCAAAACGCAATGGGGTTTTATACCCAAGGATCAACTTTCATGCTTTGGAAGAATTGGCCCCTCCTATTTCAGTATTTTTTCCTTCTGTGATATAAGTTTAACTAGGGAAAAATTCAAGATTCAAATAAGGCACGAATGGTCCTCTAAGTTATTTTAGCCTAGGAATCAATTAGCAAATTGCACGTAAGTCCCTATACTAGCACATAATAGACACATATGGCATTTTTGGAGTTAACACTAGATTAACACCCCCTCAAATTAAACCCCCAGTCTAAATCAATGAGTTGTAGATGCCCGCTAGTTGTCATAAATTTTGAAAATTACTCTCCCCCTCAATTAATGACCCGTTTTCTATTTAAAGAGTTGTAGTCGTTGATTGAGTATGAAAAATTTATGAAAGCTCAAGTCCAATTGATTTTCCAATAATATTAAATCACCATGAGAAACACAAGTACTCTCCTGAAGAATCATAGATGGAAAAAGTATTTGTTTAGGACAGAAGATGCACAAATATGAAGTAATCCATGCCCGGGAGAACTTAATCACCCGTTGTCAGGAACAGCCGTCTTTTTGGCGACATGCTTTCTCATTTTGAATAGTGGGTTATAGTATGAAATAACTGCAAGCCATTTAGGCATGTTTTGAAAACATTTTGAACTTCTGCTCGAGCTTCATTTAAAGACCCGTGTCATTATTGAATGACATTTCTAAGACCGTATTTTCTTATGATATGAACAACTTGGAAAATATTTTTTACATATCTTAATTTTTTATTATTATTTTTTTTAGTGATAATATATATAAACACATGATACATGAAGAATAACCACCACTATCCTTCTTTTGATAAATAATTGTTGCACGAGTCTTGAGCTGATGTGTTTAGGAATCATTTCTCATGTACATTAATTTTGAGTTTCATGTACTCCTAATTTTAGAGATATTAGTCTTTTGGCAACCAAACTCTGTGTGTTTCCTTAACAGGAGTGACCAATGTACCTGCACTTAAGTAAGGATGACATGCACTAACAATACAAGTTTGATTGCATTTATATGGGTTAGTGATATCAGCATCCAAACCATTTGGGGTTTCATTGTCACTCTTGGTTTTGCAACCAGTGAACAACTTACAAGTAGGTATCCATCTAATACCAACAATCTTAAAAATTCTACCCGTCAGTATCCACCTAAGACAAGATCTAGGAGTGTTTGGTGTTTCATGCATAGTGGAAGACTTGTTGAGAGAAAACCTTTGTCCTATAGCCATCTGCCTACCAGGTTTCTGAATATAACACTTAGGTTCTACGGGCTTGCTGTTGTTTCTAGTCTTAGGGGATTGAACCTTAGCACGAGCATTCACTTCCTTTTCTTTAGACTTAGGAGATTGAGCCTTAGTACGAGCATTCAATATATTTTCTTTAGGGCTAGACTGTGATGTGACTGGTTTTAACAAAACTTGTTTCGCATCAACTTGGGAGGCAAACCGTGGTTTTGAAGATTTTGGTCGTTCAGATCTAAACGTAGTCTGTTGTCAAACAACTGATTGGTTTCTAAGTAATTGTAAGATTGGTTTCCCCAAGATTGATAGTTTTGCAAACTTAGGTGTTGTTTGTTTTTTCATAATAAGCACGTTTTCACTACTTTTCTATTCAGGAGGGCAGAGGTTTCAATTTGTTTTTTTTTTTTACAGACATAAGTGATTCTTTTCACTTTTTCCTCTTCTAAATTTCAGACATTATTTTGCACTTTTTACCTCTTCTTTCACTTCTTAACTCTTCTTTCACAAACCATACATCTCTTTCTCAATATCCGTTTATATACGTTTTTGTTAGTTTTTTAACTTTATTTTTATTTTTTATATTTTTTTTACGTTTCCGACCGTTTTTTTCATATTTTTTTCTACTTTTTCGATTTTTTTATGTTTTTGACTTAATTTTCCGTTTTCGCCCATTTTTTTTTACGTTTTTTCTAGATTTTTTTACGTTTTCGACTGTTTTTTTTCGTTCCATCTGTTTTTTACGTTTCGATCTTTTTTAATTTTTCGACCTTAATTTACATTTTCGTCCGATCTTATTTTACTTTTTCGCTTGTTTTTTTACATTTTTGACCCTTTTTTTGCTTCATCTGTTTTTTTAGCTTTTCGATCTTATTTTATGTTTTCATATGTTTTTTTACATTTTCATGCATTTCTTAAGTTTTAGTCCTTTTTCTTAAGTTTTTTTTACGTAAGATAACGTAGAAAAACGTATAAAACTTACGAGATCATTTGAAAACGGAGGAAAATGTAAAAGAACAGACAAAAACGTAAAAAAACGAACGAAAACGTAAAAAAATGTACCAAAACGTAAAAAGACGGATGAAAAGATAAAAAACAGACGAAAACATAAAAAAAATGTCTAAAACATAAAGAACAAACGAAAACGTAAAAAAATGAATGAAAACCTAAAAAACATACATAAACGTGAAAAAGGTCGAAAATGTAAACAAACCGTAAAAAAACGTATGAATACGTTAAAAACAGACGAAAACGTAAAAAACATACGAAAACATAAAAAATCGGTCAAAAATGCAAAAAACATACGAAAATGTAAAAAAATAGGCGAAAAGCTAAAAAAGCCAAAAACATAAAAAAAAAAAGAAAAAGAAAAAAAAAAACGTAACCAACATACGAAAAGTAAAAAGAAGACGAAAACGTAAAAAAATAGACGAAAACATAAAAAATATTAAAACGTAAAAAACGGACAAAAACATAAAAAATATAAGAAAGCGTAAAAAAGCAGACGAAAACGTAAAAGAAAGAAAAAAACGTAAAAAATGACCGAAAACGTATAAAACGTAAAAATAGACAAAAAGAAAAGAAAAAAATTAGTGAAAAAAAATAATTCAATAGGCATAATAATAATAATAATAATAATAATAATAATAATAATAATAATAGTAATAATAATAATAATAATAATAATAATAATAGTGCAAAAAGAAAGAACGAAATAAGTAGTTTAATAGGGAAGAAAAATAAATAAATAAATAAATGGTCTTTCTTCTTCAAGAGCTAAATGTACCTCTTCAAGAAGCTCTAAAAACCAACTACCTCTAAAATTAAGGGTTATTGTATAAAAAAGTTACTAAAGTTTGCGAAAAAGTTCACCTAAGTTACTATTGTTTTTTTTGTTACAAATAGGTTACTAAAGTTTTGTCACCGGCTACTTAAGTCACTGAAAATGTTTTCACCCTTTGATACCGGTTACCTTACCCACGTGGCATTTTTTATTCTTTTTTTTATTAATAATATTCAATTAGGGTTTGACTAATATAAAACGCTCCCCTAAATCATTTCCCATTTCATTTTAACCCGAAAAAAACCACCCCCCCCCCCTTTTTCGATTACATAATATCTCAAAAACAACAATCCAGATTAATTTAATCAAGTGTGATTAGGGTTTGCATCTCCCCCAAAAAAAGGTTAGTTTTGATGATTAATTATTCTTTTTTTAAGTTATCCAGTCATTGTTTAATGTTATAAAATAATTAGGGCTTTGTAAATTTAGGGTTTTTATGAAATTAACAATCCTTATTGTTTGATATTGTTTCAGATGGAATCGGAATCTCTAGCTTCATCTTTTTTGATAAAGTATCATCGGGGTGGGGTGTTTGTAAGAAATCCTCTTTCATATGAATATGAAATGCTTTCTGAAATACCTAATCTTGATCTTGTTTCATTAGGTTTACCTCGTTTTATAAAACTTTTGCAAAGTGAATTTACTAGTTATGTGAAGTCTCTGTTTTATTTGGTGCCTGGCTTAGAGTTTCACTTAGGATTGAAAGCCATAAAATCTGATAGTGACTTTGATGAATGTGTCCAATGTGGTGTTAAGAATGACCATGTGTTGCACATATATGCCTCACATGAGAAGTTTGAACTGAATGCCACAACTAGTGACCACAATGTAGGAGGAAATGGTGAGCCTTTGACTGGTAGTGATAGTGATTTAGAGGATGATGATTATAATGTGTATGATTATTGTAGTGAGACTGAAAGTCATACTGCATCTATTGACCATTTGTCTGATGGTGAGGAAGAAGTGTTAGCTTCTAGGACTAAGAAAACAGCCCCTGCACCTAAGAAAAAAGCCTCTAAGATATTTGATGAGAATTTTTTGACAAGTGTTTTCAATGGGTTGCCTAGGGATGATTTTGTTGAAAAAGATTTTGTACATGTTGACCCTCAAGATGATGAGGATAAGTTAGGTGATCACTGGCCTGTTCATGATCCTGATATCAAATTGAAGTCCATGAGACCACAGTTAGGTGAAAGATTTGAGGGTCCTGAACAACTAAAAAGAGCTCTTGTTTTCTATGCATTGGCAAATGGTTATAAGTTATATTATGAAGTTAACAATCCTAAGAGAGTCTTGGCTAAATGTTCAAGAGATGATAAAGAAAAGGAATGTCCATTCAGGTTGTAGGCATCTTGGATGCAAAAAGAAAAATCATTTCAAATTAAAACACTGAATGATCAACATGTGTGTTCTAGGACATTTGAGTATGGTACATTGATAACAAGTAACTGGATTGCAAGAAATTATGCAAAAAAGATTTTGATTAATCCTGCTATAAAAGTTAGGGACATTGTGGCTTTAGTGCTTAAAAAATATAAATGCAAGGTTAGTATTAGTCAAGCTAGAAGGGGAAAAATCAAAGCTTTAAAGCAATATGAGACCTGTTTAGAAGATCACTATGGAATGTTATGGTCTTATGCAGCTGAGGTGCTTAGTTCAAATGAGGGGTCTACTTGTAAGTTTGGTGTCACCACAATGCCTGATGGGAACAACTATTTTAATTGTTTCTATGTATCTTTTAAAGCTCTCAAAGAAGGATGGTTAGCAGGCTGTAGGAGAATAATTGGGCTTGATGGTTGTTTTCTAAAAACAATATGCAAAGGTGAGTTGTTATCAGCTGTAGGTAGAGATGGAAATAATCAGGTATATCCAATTGCCTGGGCTGTGGTTAGTATAGAAAACAAGGAGAATTGGAGTTGGTTTATGAAGTGTCTTGTGGATGACTTAGGAATGGAAGCTGGTGAAGGGTTGACAATCATATCAGATCAACACAAGGTAAATTCATTGTATCATTTCATGCTTTGTATTTTATATTCTTTCATGTATATTTAACTATTTTTTTAGGGAATTATTGAAGCTGCCAAAGATGTGATGCCTTTAGCTGAGCATAGGCAATGTGCAAGGCACATATATGCTAACTTTAGGAAAAAGTTCACAGGTGTTCTATTTAGGAACCTGTTTTGGAAAGCAGCCAAGGCACCATATCCTGCTAAGTTTCATCAAGTGATGAACTGTATCAAACAGAACAGCAAAGAAGCACATAAACATCTGATGGATAGAAACCCTGAAAGCTGGAGTAGAGCCTTTTTTAAGACAGATAGGTGTTGTGATATAGTGGAGAATGGGATAAGTGAGTGCTTCAATTCACTTATTGTTGAGGCTAGAAGAAAACCAATTATCAATATGTTAAAGGACATCAGAGTGGGTATGATGGAAAGGATGCAAAAGATGAGGGAGAAACATGTGAAGTGGACTGATAGAATCTGTCCAAACATTAGGAAAAAGTTTGAGATTCTAAAGGATAAACACAGGTATATTCATTACATATTTCATTTTATGCATATTACCTCATGTATTCCAATTTACCTCATTTGTAGAATGCATTTTATGCATATTACCTCATGTATTCCAATTTACCTCATTTGCATAATGCATTTTATGCATATTACCTCGTGTATTCCAATTTTGCAAATCATATGTAAACTAATTATTTCCATTACATAGTTAAAACACTTACATTCTTGCCATTTCATTTGATTACATCTATTACAAAAGACAGCTTCCCTTAGCCATACTACATTTTACTAATAGACAACCTTACCAAAATAACACAACCCAGCAATCTAACCATACATCATCACCTAAATAAACCTAACAATAAACATCACAACAATGACAACAATCAAAAGCCTGTTGTAGAAAGATGTTCTAGAGCTTTGTGCAATTTGAGCTTGGGCATTGACCAAATTAGCATGTTGCTGAAATATAACAGCTTGATACCAACGATTTGGTAAGGGGCCATCAACGCACCTAAAGTAGTTGCAATTTCTTTATGGATCCATGAAGTTAGGACATCCAAGAAACCTTCTTGCAGGGTTGTTTTGTGTCCAAGATGTACGACACCTTGCTAGTTCACCACAGCCACAAAGAATCGACATTTTTGTTAGTGAAGTGTGGTTAATTGGATTTGGGTGGAGATGGGGTTTTGAAACCCTAATTATGTTGGAGAAGAAGAAATAAAGGGGAAAAGTGTTTATGTGGAGTGGGTGGGGTATTTTACCATTAAATAATCACAATAATACTACTCCAAACGGTAATATGGGTTGACGTGGCAATGAAACTGGCTATCAGCCGGTTTACTTTAGTAACATTTTTGTAACATTCTTAAACTTTGAGTAACCCAAATAACAAAGCCGTTTACTTTAGTAACCTATTTCTAACCAAAAAAACAATAGTAACTTAGGTGAACTTTTTCGCAAACTTTAGTAACTTTTTTGTACAATAACCCCTAAAATTAAAAAAACGCAATTTTAATAAGTCGGTTGGTGTGGCGCATACAGTACAAGTGGATTTTTTACTTAATTATTACTCCAATAATCAAATTGGTGAAAGGCGCAATTGAAAGAGTCAATCGGTAACCTTGTTTCGATTACATATTATTATTAGATTGTATTCGTTTTGGTTGATTATTTAGGGTTTAGGAAGAATAATAAAATCCCCAAATATATTCATATACTTTCAGTGCAATTCTAGGTTATGTATTGATGAAATTATACACGATATGATGAAGTTATTGTCTAGGGTTTGGTGCTTTAATTCTGTTATGTTTAATTTAGGTTCTGATATATCCCTTTTTTTTTGGGCAAATCGTATCCCATTTTAGGTACCCAACAATATTTTTCTTAATTTTAGGTATCCAATTTTTTTTTATGCAATGTAAGGTGTTTTGAACTTTTCTACCGGGTCATATTTTCAGTTGATATGGTTCATTAATGTGATTATTGTTATAATTGGGCGTTTAAAATTATCATCGGTAATCGCTTCCGAAAAGTCGGAAAAGCCTTACATTGTACAAAATATAACTTCGATATCTTAAATTGAGGGGGAAAAAAAAGAAAAAAAACTATTTGTGTGATTTGCCCTATATTTTTATATGTATATATGCTTGTCATCTTATTCATGTGATGTCATGAATGAGTTGAGTAACTTTGTATATAATTATAATCTATTTTGTTAAAAGTTCTTATATTTTTTCACTAGACAGGTAGTGTGCACATTCTAAATTGACGATGGATGTGTTAAAGCAAGAAAACGATTTTGAACGCCGTAAAAAACGCCGTGATAAAGTCATCTCCAGGGGTGCATATTCTACATCTACAAAAGCAGCTTATACATCACACTTAGAAGGAAGTGCATTTGATGGAATACAGAAAGCTAAGAGATGGAGACTTAAAGAAGAAATCATAAAGCTGTTTGCTGACTCACTGAAACATAGTTTCCCTGATTTAAAAGAAGATGCAAACCCTGTGGTTTCTGCCAGCCGTCAACCGGGGCATGGTGATTATAATTGGTATAGCTATTTTGTTTCTGCTTGCGTTTTTACTTTGAATGTAACATATAAATTTAGTATTTCTTCTGAATTGAATGATGACAGTCAAAATGCTTTGAGGATATGGGCTAAAATAAGAAAAACCAATCACTTAACACAAAAGTATTCACATATTAGAGGACCAACAGACGTTGGAGAGGTAACATTTTTTTTGTCGATCATTATTTTTATTATTATTTTTTAATAACTGTAATGATATGTTTCTGTGTGGTATTTTATTTAAAAGGTAATCAAGAATAATCTTCCAAAATCTGACATGATAATAAACACAAATGGACACCCTCTGTACATGATGGTGGTTTTGTAACTATAGAGTTATCACGGAAATGGATGGTTGAGGTTTTTTTTTTTTTTTTTTTTTTTTTTTTTTTTTTTTTTTTTTTTTTTTTCTAACTCTTTTATAACATACAATACCATTTTTTACTTGGATTCTTGTTTTCTTGCAGAGGATTCATAAGATGCTAAAAGACGGTATGGACACATGGGCACCAAAACTTCCCGTGGAGAGGGTAATTGTAGACTATCCCTCATTGGATGAGGAAATGCACGTGGACTTGTTTCAACGAATGGCTATCGGAGCTATCTCGTCTGCTCAAGTTTTCTAAAGCTTCTGTGTCTATCGGATATGCGCTAAGAGGATGCATTGAGCTATCGGATGATCACAACGTAAATTTAAAAGTATATATGCTATTGATCTAGATGTTTGAATGTCATATGAAATCATTTTTATATTTACATCTGTATATTTTTATATAAAAATTACAGCTTCTGCCTATCGGATTTAAAATAGGCATATTGGACTAGGAGCAGGAGCATCTCAGGCGTAATTGGGCTCAACATATATTGAACAGATGGTTTTCAATTGTAGAAAGAAGCGGGGATGTGGTGATAAATGGTAAAGGAAAATTACCTTTTATTCTTGCAAAGAGAGATTTTGACAATGCTTATATAGATCTCGAAAAATTGAGGTACTCTACTTGCTAAGTTTATCAAAACATATATATCAATTGGCTAGTAATAATAAATTTATTGTCAACAATGTTACATTTTTCACCAATAATATATGAACAGTGGCTTTCTCTCTTGTCCGCATATGTAGGTGTATGTTTGATGAGGGAAACACAGATTGGTTGGTACATCTTACTCCTGTACAGCAACAAGAGTATGTTGAGATGTGTTTCACTGTAAGTAATAACTCTTTCACAGAATGTTCAAAAAAAATATAAAAAAAAAAAGGATGAGAAATTGAATACTATTTTTTCTCCAGGTTGCCAAACTCAAAGGGTGGATCCCAATTGATAGGCACAAGCCCTGTAGGACAAGTTATGTAGGATATCGTACATGCAGTAAACCGGATAAATTTGTTAGCCTCTTAAAGAAAGTCAAATATGGTTGTCAGGCGGTGGCAGAAGGTATACGCGATATTATTTTTTTATTATTTATTGATACTTGTGAATAAATAATGTGATTTAAATCAATCTAGTACTCGTTTTGGCTTTATTTAAGATTATATTTTTTTTTATTAACACATCAGATTGTGTGCTTACGTAAGATTTCACATTTTTTATTTTCTCAGGGGATGATGCTAAGTTGCTTGGATATACTACTGAAGCAGTTTTAGATTGTATTCTTATGTAAGGTTTTCATGCTTTAAACATAAGTTTTACCCTTATTGACCTAGTGGTGTTATGCTTTTAACATAATTTTCACCATAATATGACAAAGTTTCCTATATTGAATTTAACAATGTCCATATCCTACTTTTAGGTCAAGTTTCGTACCTAATCATACTCAGTGGTTTGGGTTTTGCGTTCTTAACAGGTATACCTATTTGAAAAATCATAGATTGGCTGAAAGTCAATTCAATATCAATGATGAGATGCTCAACAAAGAGGTATTTTTATATTCTTCCATTACTACTGATTTTATGCTATCATATATGTATTCTCATCATTTACTCAAATTCATTGATATACAGGGAAATACATTTGTATATCTATTAAATATACGAGCCAAAATTCGTAGAATTACTAATGATTCTCGTAAAGACATCAATGAGATAAAGACGGTAAGGGTTTCTTTTCGTTTCAATATTGTTACAACCCCATTCTTATTACTTTCTTGTTCTTGAATACTAAGTTAAAGGATATATATATGTTTGCAACAGGCCACAGAGTTTATATTGGAGAGAAATAAAGGATGGGGAAAAAGTGCAGAACGTGCGTTGGAATTCCATTTACTCGAGTTCACTGATGTAAGATGAATGTCTTTATGAACTTTCAATAACTTTGAACATACAAAACCCTAGTTGAGGTTGTTTAGCATAGTTTTTGGAATTGTATACTTAGTCATTTCCCTAGGTTACTCTAAAACATTATAGTTTCGTCTAATATCCTCTTAAATGTATGGTTGAGTTAAGTTATCTAGTCCCATGTGTAAGCGTAAGCAATAGTACAAAACGGTATCAGCGTACTAGATTATAAGGAAATTTTGAGATTAATGAAACAAAGAACCCTGCTACTGTATATACCAATTATAAACTTACTTCGGTTTCTAATTGGGCACAACGTTAGGGTGAATATTCAATACAAATATACGTGCCTAAATGAAGATATTTCACAGTTGCAGAAGAAAAAGATGAAGTGAAAAGTTTGACTTTTATAGATTTTCCTAATTTTATTAAATTGAATATCTAAATTATATTGTTGTATTAATCATCCAACTTCCTTTTCAGGCTCTCGAACAGGCTTGTTTGTTTGTCTTACCGCATATCCTGTGTGAATACCTTTATGGTTTATCAAAGAAATTTGCGAGTTACTATTCTTCTATGCGCAAGGTATATTTGCTTGCATATGGTTCCTCTCATACAATACTGAATTTAATTTCCGCTTCTATTACCAGAGTTAATTTTAAAAATAAATAAATAAAAATAAAAATAAAATGAATTTTTTAAAAGGCAAATGTGATGATTTTGTCTTGATTTTGTGTTACTTCAACAGTTTTGCTAGGGTGTGCTGAGGAGAAAGCAAATCGCTAATATTTACTTACCAATGCTTTTCTCATACCATATTGAATTTAATTTCAGTTATCTTAAACCAAGTTAATATCTTGCGTAACTTTGTAAGTTTTGGTAGATTGGTTCTATTGCGGAGACGAGCACATTACTGCTTTGTGAGGCAACTGAAGTGGTAATGGATAAATGCTTTCAACTTTTGGGGATCACTCCGGTATGCGTTATCCAGTAGTTTTTTATTTTATTTTTATTTTGTTTCTCTGGTCGTTTTTTTACCGTGGATTCTGTTATGTGGGCTATCTTTTATTTATAAACCATGGATTGTTTTACTTTTTGTTTTAAAAGGCGGTATTTGAGATTTAGGTTTTTGGGTGTAAGATCTTTAGTTTAAATAATTCACTTATAAAGAAGTAAAGTATAAAGGTTTTATATCAAAATTTGTGTCAAGTTTAAGTAACTCAAAAGCTGGTCACAATTCCACATTTTAAAACTTGTTTTAATCTTCTTGTTTTGTTTAGGAAGTCTCAAAATCATTCGCTAAACGACGAGTGGATGTGAATGCTCCTGTGGCCGTAGAAAACCGAACGAGTGCAAAAAGAAAACAAAAGGAGGCTGAAAGAAAACTACCAAAGGCTGTTGTTAAAGATATTGACAAATTACTTAAAGGCTTCTTATGGTGTCAAGGTGATCTAACTAGAGGCAAAGCTAAAGTGGCTTGGAAACAGATTTGTAAACCAAAACAGGAAGGTGGTTTGGGAATTAAAGAATTGGGTGAATGGAATGAGATTCTAATGGTGAAGCATCTTTGGAACATTGCAAGTAATAAGGAGTCTCTATGGGTAAAATGGATTAATGTTATCAGGTTAAAGGGTAAGACTATATGGGATGTGCAAGCTGATAGTAATTCAAGTTGTGGGTGGAAACAGCTATTATCTTTGAGAGAAAAAGCAAAGCAATTCATGATTAAAGACATTAATGATAGAACAGTTTGGGTAACAAGCAAAGGAGAGGCTACTAAGTTTACTATCAACAAAGCATGGCTGGATTGGAGGGTTAAAAATGATATGGTTCCATGGAGTAAAGTGGTTTGGTTTTCTCATTGCACACCCAAACACTCTTTTATATTATGGCTTGCTATGCTAGGCAGATTAGCTACTCAAGATAGATTGCTCAAGTGGTATCCTGGAAAACAAGTACAATGCCCATTATGTGAATTGTGTCCAGACTCTCATGAGCACCTCTTTTTTGAATGCTCATACTCTACACTTATTTGGAAAGATTTGAAGAAAAGAATCAAAAAGGAAGCTTGGTCTGATAGATGGAAGGAAATTATGGAAGATTTAATCACACTACCTTGTAATAATAACATCATGAGCATCCTGAGAAGACTAGTTCTTGCAGCATCTATTTACTACATATGGAGTGAAAGAAATAGAAGACTATTCAGTGATGAGAAGAAAAGTTATAAAGAGGTTCTGAAAGAAATAATCAATAACATCATATTCAAGTTGGCATGCTTTACTGTTAAAGGGTCCTATATGGTGTATGAGGTGTATAATCAATGGCAGGTCCTAATGAACATCAGAAAGAATAAAGAAACAGTGATAGAAGAATGGATAGACAAGTCAAACATTGGAACCTAATCATCTAAGATGATGTGTTAATGGAGAAGTGTTACAAATCATAAGGGGGTGTTTGGAGCAGGATAAAAGTAAGCAGAAGGCTAATATCTTGATATTGAAATCCATTGCTATGGTAAGTATGTATCATAAGGTAGTTTCCTGCTTGATTTTGGATAAGTATATAATGGGCTTATCATTGAGATTCCAGAGTCTTACTTCTAATCACTTGAGCCTAGTATGCAATAGAATAAATGATGATTTGCATTTGAAAAGGTTTTATACCTCATGCCTTCAATTCTAACCATATGGAATTCAGAAGGTATTGTGTAACTCACTTACAAAAGATGGCCTTGTACCTTGGTTTAAATCTAGTTTGTGTTACTGATACAATCCTATTTAAGTACTCTTTAGGCCTTTGTTAGGGAATTGAGTACTGAATGGGATTCTATTGGAATTGCAGGCTAGATCAAAACCATACAGTAGGTTTCCTTTTGTGTAGGGTAAAGTGAGTTGGTGGGCAATGTATGAAGATAGGAATAGTGAGGAGTGAAAGATGAACCTACTTGGTCCTATCTATACATTGCTAAGGAGGAAATGGATGGTACTCACTGTAGGGTGTGTGTTCCCATTTGTGTGATGCCATTGTAGTAAATGGAAATGTAGCATAAATGGTATAGCCCCTACTGTGGAGAGGTTATGGGTTCCTAGTGAAGCCATTAACCCTTTCTTCTATTCTTACTGTGGATGAGTGAGTATAGGAGAAGGGTAAGATGGAAATGTAGCTAGATGGTCAAGGTGCAAAAATGGTGAATCAAAAAGTGTCCGTGTGAATGAAGACAAGGAATGGAAGATCAAAAAGTGAAGAATATCTGATTGTATTGTTAGATATGTACTGTACTCTAAACATATCTGATATGTGATGTATTTGTTATCTGTTTGTGAGATTGTCCAAAACAGATGTCATCATCTCTTGTATTTGCACAATATTTGAAGTGATTAATATAATTTTCACCATTGCACCTAAAAAAAAGGATCTTTTCATTGCTTGTCCTGTTTCTGTTGATAGGTAACTACCGGTTTTGATATTGAAAATAATCGATACTTTTTATGCTAAGTTTATTTCATTTCATGCAATTTAAGTAAAATATAGGGTTATTTTGTCATTTTTAATTGTTATATTAATCAGTTTTACGGTTTTAACAATTTTACTTTTATATTAATCAGTTTTGAAAGAACAATTTTACGGGTTTTTCGGTTATGAAATGACCCCAACTGGACACAAAGCCATCATTTAGTGACTCAGAGTTCCAACGTTCATTTCAACCATTGTTGTTATTTCTTTTTATTTATTTGGGTAAATTTGAGATATTAAAAGATAGTTTTGTTTGGGTCAATGACCTTGAGAATTAAAATTTATATATATAAATGTGGATTTCTAGATTTTTGTCTCAATAAAGTTGTTAAATATACCTTCTGTCTAAGAATAGGGAATGTCTTTGCTTTGTGGTTGGATGTTTTGAGTCAGAATTGAATGAAGCTAAATTAGTTGTTGCTTTGTGGTTTATGTAGGATTAGTTATTGTATTTTTCAAAAGACATATGATGTAGTAGAATTATTATTGACATAGTGTGAGGGAATTGAGATTTTGTTCTCAAACGGTTCTCCTTATAGATTCAAGATGTTTCCCCTAATCAACATTTATAATCTGTCTTGCCAAGTGTTTTTCATGTCTACTGTATACATGACAAGAACTTTGCATAACTTAATTACAACTGATGAAACCAACCAATTTCTTAGTCCTCAATCTCTATGGCAGAATTCTTGTTTACTATTCCACACAATTTAAGTTATTACAGTTGTAGGCTTTTTTGTTAATTTGTTGGTTTGTTTTTCATCAGGGGTCCATCAAGAAATTCTTGGTTTGAACTATTTTCCGTTACTCCCTCCGTTACAACAGATCCCGAGTTTGAATTTGAAGAGGGTAAGCTGTTTGGGCTCATTGCGGTATCCGATAAGCATGGGTTACTACCGGTTGGGGGGTTTCACACATCCGAGCCTGATGTTGCATATGTTTCTTTATTCAAGGTTGATTGGTGTGATGCCATAGACATTCACGAGAGCGGGATTTTATATCTTGGGAATCCCAGCTCTTGGCGTTCACTTCCATTCTCTTCTTCTATCGGTATTTGGATGGAACTCAATGTTATTACTCAGAGAAATGATAGATGTTTCGAAATTTGCAATTGCAAGTTTGAATTAGACACATAAGATATTTGGGAAGAGGAAATAGATGGCAAGTGTGGTTGTTTTTCTGTTGAAGGTGAGGATGGGAGTACACAAATGCATTACATTTTATTAAGCGATGCCGTGGATACTGGTCTAGAGGTGAGGTTTAATACGAAGACTCCTCGTCAAGTTCGTGGACGTATATATGCGTATTATGGATCTGACTTTCCTTATGGACATCGTCCAATGCATGCTTCATACGTGGCGTTACTCTTTGAATCTGATCTACCTTTGGTTTTAGAGGATGGAGAAATTAAGCTTAAGAAAACTATGTTGGCTATACCCTTGAATGGCTCCCTTATAATTAATGTAAAGTTAGTGGATGTTGATTCTGAGGAAGTGCTCTTTCAGGACTCTCGCACATTCAAGTCGCAACCCAAAGATAGCAGCCATGAAACTATTGAGGGGACAGATTGCTCTTTGGATCTGAAAGTCCACTGGAATTATCAAGCTTAGTATCTAATTATCTATATTATGTTATTAGGTTATGATGGCTAGACAATCTTTTGATGTTAGAAATTTATATGAACCTACATATCGTATTAACTATGTTTAACTAATGAACTTACATATCATATTTATTATGTTTAGTTATGATCTTTAAAATATGATTTTGACGATAGAATCATTATGCGGGCATAGTGAGTACTAGTTTTACTGTAATAACAAGCTTGAACTCATTAGTTTATAGACATTACTTCAGTAGTTTTACTATAAGGATAAGCTTGAACTCACTAGTTTATAGACATTTCAGATTATATTTTCACTACCAAATATTTTGGTTCTACTCAATGACTTTTTTTTCTTATTATTATTATTATTATTATTATTATTATTATTATTATTATTATTATTATATAGAAGACTAGCAAGTAGCTAGAAAAAAAGGTTACATATTACAAGCAACGACGGGGTTTTGTAACCAAACCCCCAATAACATCTTACAATTCTTTTGCCGATTACTGCCAAAAAAAAGGATTTAGAAAGTATGTCATAAAAAATATTGGACTTCCGAGGCTTCATCGAATCAAAAATAAAGGAATTGCGGAAATTTCACAAAACCTAAAACGCCGTACAAATAACCGCGTCAAATTTCGTTGCATAACAGAAAGCTTAGAGGGATCAGCCCAATTAATAAGAGAGTCGACTGATACAGGTGAGGGAGTAGGGACATTCCACCACCTACTAATGTTACTCCAAATACCGCGAAGCTCAACGCAATTAGCAAAGACGTGCTTTACCGTTCCAAGGAAGAAGAACACACCGGGCATAGATTAGAATCTAAAACGATTCCGCGAGACACTAAATTATCTCTAGTAGGAATACGTACCAAAGCAATTCTCCAAAGCAGACTCATCAACTTAACTAGAATAAAATTATTCCAAGAGTTAAACTACCTCCACTAAACAACGAGCGACCGTCTAGGAAGTGTCTTTGTGGAGGAGACTCAAAACTCATCTGAAGAATCTAAAGACCACCGTGACCTGTCCTGCTGAGGAGAAAAAGCAAAAGCCTGAATCATGGCGGAAATAGCCTCCCATTGCTCGGTCTCAACACCACCTCTTGGATCTCTTCGAAGAGAAGAGGCAACCCAACCAGTACGCAACCTATCTGCCACAGAAATAAATTGTGAATCATCAAGAGCAAAAATTCTAGAAAATTAAGAG